>PVJA010019757.1:8543-27960 GCA_004027025.1 Myocastor coypus
CCTCCCAAGAGATTATTTTAAATGTCTGTTTGTAAGCACAGCTGCCTGACCTTACAGGGTATTGGGTGGACCCCGGGCACCTAGGCAAGTTTCCTTTTGTCTGCTCCTGCCGAACCCCAAGTTTCCACTTTGATGCCCGCATGATGACAGGGGCTAGACGAAGGATCAATTAAGTTTCACTTAGTGACGTCCAGAAAAAAGTTGTTTAAGGGGTCAACAGAGCATGGTGGCGCATGACTGTAATCCCAGCGCTCAGGAGGCTGAGGCAGGATTGTTGCGAGTTCGAGACTAGCCCAGATCGCGAAGTGAACTCAAGACTAGCCTGAACTGTGTAGCAAGACCCTGCCTCAAAAAGGAAAAAAAAAAAAAAAAATAGTTAACGACTCAATTAGGCCCAGAAAGTGGTGGCAAGATTGCCTTGAGTCCGCGGGACCGTGCCTTGCGCCGCGATGTGCGCCACGCACGCACAGTCACACAGTGTAAGACTGGCATCACTCTACAAACTCAGAGCCCTGCCTACCCCCAAATTACAACCACGCCGAGGTGGCTCTGCCATCCCTCTTTCCTTGCAGGCAGCCGAGCCTGGGCGCCCCCCGCCCCCGCACGCCGTGACTCCCTCTAGCGCAGCGCGTGTACTCTCGCCACGCCGCGCCCAGCACTGCAGCACTGGGGGAGGAGGCAGGCGGCGGCGGCGGCGGAGGCGGAGGCCCGCAGCGAGCGAGCCCGGAGCCACTTTCCCGCCCCTCCTCTTGCCGCTGACACGCTCGGAGGAGTCACCACTGCGCTCCGCAGAAGAGAGTAGCAGACGGAGGCGGCCGGGAGAAGGGAGTCGGAGCGGCGCCCAGCGGCTGACACCACTGGGGGCGAGGAGTCCCCAACAGCTGGAGCGGTGAGTGAGGGGTCCCTGGCGACGCTGAATGAGGGGTGCGGCGACGGCGGCGGCGAGGCTCCGCGCTCCGCTGGATTTGCCTTCGGGACGCCAAGGCCGGGCGCTGCAGCTGGGAAACTTTTGTAGCCTGGCGGAGGAGCAACTTCGCCTGGCTTGGCCAGAGGAAAGCAGCTGCAGGTGCTTGGGGCTGCCGGCGGGTGGGAGTCCGACAGTTGGGGGTAAAGCAACTGGAAGAGCCTCGGATTCCCGTAGGGTAGGTACGAAAACGAGGGCACCCCAGCCAGGATCCCTGGGACTCGCGGGGGCTGCATCTGCAGCGCTTCCCCACTTCTTTATTGGGGCTGGGGGTTCACTGAGCAAGGGGAGTCGGGTTCCACATCAGCAGCCCAGACGTCGGGCGGGGTGCGGGACCTGAACGCGGGCCGCAGCGGTGGGTTCAACTTTTCGACGGGGATCCTTCTGCAGACGTGAGGGTGGCGGGAGGGGAGAGCAGGCGCAGCGGGTGCTGTAGGACCCGCACAGAAACACGTGAAATTAACAACTCTTGCTCGTAAATCCCCAAAGCCCGGGTCTCAGAGCGCTGGAGAGCCGGGGATCCCTGGGGCTGCGCTCTTTCCAGGAGTCTGCGCTTCGCCACACCTCGCCCGCCCTCGGCCAGAGCCCGCTGGACGCCCACTGAGCGCGAGGGTGAAGGACGAGGAGTGTGTGGATCAGCGGGGAACACGGACCTCTACCCTGGCAGATAAACTCTGGGGAGCCGAGGCGGGGCGTGGAGGCAGAAAGCTAAGGCGGCTTCGCGCGGTCATTTCCCCACGCCGCCCGGGGCTCGGGTCCCGGCTATACTTTCCTCCTGTGTGTCGTGGGGACGACTCTGGCTGGACTCCGAGGAACCGCCGAATACGGGGATCTACTCGGCCCGGAGCAGCCCGCACCTCGCTGCGGACGCGCAATCCAGAGCATTGGCGTGGGCGTGCGGGGACCCGGGTGCCGCGCGCGGGGGCGGCGGCGGAGGAGGAGCTGAGTCACCGGGACTGGAGGTGCAGCCTGGACGGCTGGGCGGGGGGCGCTCGCGTCACCTGCTACGTGCGCGCTGGATGTAAACGCAGCCCCGTGAGGGGCGGGCGCGGGGAGGGCTAACGCGGGGCTCCGTCTGGGAGCGGGGGCGCATGCGTCAGAGGCGCTCGGGTGATGGATGGCCCGGCGGACCGCGGGGACCCGGGGTGGCGGGCGCAAGGGGGGCGGGCTGCGGCGGTAGCCAGGAAAGCCCCGCTGGCCCAGGCTGCTGCAGACCGGCGAGCTGGCGACTCCGCAGTGCCGCAGTGCCGGGAGGGCGCCGCATCGAGCGGGCGCTCCCCGGGGGACACTAGCGACCGGCGTCTTACCTGGCTCCAGGACAGGGACGCCCTGCTGATCTGTTCTCCTTGGACTCGCCCCCTTCCTACATAACTGATTGGCAGAGCAAAAAAGTAGTTTCAGTCTACTGCTCCTAATCCAGGAGGAGAAAGGCGCGTTCATCTCTCTGGAATCCATGCGTTTTTCAGTAGCAACTTCCAAGAGACGTCGCGCTGCTGGCAAGTTTTCATGTGAATGCTCCCGCGCTGAGGTTTGTCAGATTCTGTAGCGACAGCCCATCCCTTCACCATTTTCCAGAATTTTGGACTGGTGGCCTCAAAATCGCTTGAGAGTGACTTAGAAAAGAGAGCCGCAGCGTCTTTCATAACATAGATGCCTGTTAAACCGTTACCGATCTGCATTCGCTGATGGAACAATAAACCCGATCCATCTTGCATTCTTCTTTTTGAAGCTACTCTCTGGAAAACCAGTGACAAAGGCTTTTTCGATTGCTTTCGCCAAATGAGCTCCCAATCTGTAGTCTGCTGCAGAGGAGTGCGAAGGGGTGAGGTAGCCTTGGAGGGAAGGAGACAAGCAGTTAGCAAGGAGCAAGCAATGAAGATCCTGTGTCCCAGGTCCTCAGATATGTTGTTATGCTGCTGTCAGCCAGTTCCCCTGCCTGTCCATGCCCCACAACTGAAAGACATGAAAAATTATATATATATATATATATATATATATATATATATATATATCCCTTTTCAGCCCTTATTTACTTCACCGAGTTGTGGGGGCGGTCCACATGAATGGAAAATATTATGAGACCGATCCCTTTAAGGCACAAGAAAACAATTTCAGCTTTAAAAATTACGGTTTTTCCCTTTAATGGTCAGTGTCAACAAATGCAGGCGGCAGACTTTTCCTGACACTAATATATGATCAAATGCCATTAGCTGATGTCTGGAGAGAGAGAGAGACAGAGAGAGAGAGAGAGAGAGAGAGAGAGAGAGAGAGAGAGAGAGGATCACATCTGAGTGTTTTTGGTGATGTAGTGGAGAAATCAAATTTATTTTTCATGACTCACTGACAATGAAAATAGCTTCTCTGGTTTGAGCAATAGACTGGCCTAAGAGCTTTTAGGTAAAAATTCTGCTTATTATCCTTATCATATTCCCTAAGTGTGGAAGAGAATGGGCTGTAAGTCCCAGCCCCAAACAGATGAAGGAAAAGGCCTCGTCTCGTGTGCTGTCTTGTAGTAGCATGTACCAGAAAGTCAATTTCTTATAATTAGAAATATTAGCTCTTATTCTCACACAGATATGTGTTATGAACTTAAAAACCTTATTTGTTAAGAATCGTTTTTAACTAGCACTTGCTGCTGCCATTCCTCTTCCCATTCCTAAAGGTAAATTTCTGTGGTAGTGAAAGCCAAAAAGCCATTTTCAGTCTGAGCAGCTCTACCAGGAAGCTGCAGTGCCCCAGAGGGCTTCTTGGTTCTGCCTTGCTGAGGCTTCTGTTAGACTCAGGTTCAAACCACATGTGTCATTAAGCACAGAGCTGAAGTCATCACTTAGGTCTGTTTGTAAACCTATGAAAGGCAGCTCCCTAGCTACATGCCCTTCTGGACAGACTTCTAGTTGCTTTTCTGTGTTTTGCTCTTTTTAACATCTTCCCCATTGAGCAACTACAGTGAAATGTTAAAGTAGACTGAAATAGCAGCTTCTTTGCTTGAGACAGCTAAGAATGACACTGGGGTGGAGTCACTACTTAACTGTCTAAAAGTGTGTCTTCATAGGATATTCGGACACCATTTAATTTGCTGACAAGCAGTCTTTGAAGCCAGGCTGGTCAGCTGTTGTTGTGTCACATCGCTTCCACTGTTGTGGCTAATTTGGACTGCGGTGGATTAGATGGCTTGGTCATTTCCAGTTCTAATATTCTTTTTCTTCTGAAAAGAGAAAAATACACAATGAGTTATGTTTTTGAACCTGAACTTGGCTTATACATGTAAGAAGTACTTTTCATTAACTTATGTTGAAATTTTCCATGGAGGTACACACTCTGTTTTTGTAAACAGCCTGGTAGATTTTATATTGTGTCATCAGGAGTATGAATGATATAAACTCTAATTAAAGCATGTTTTAAAATTCAGAGTTTTTCTATACTTTTAGACTTTATGAATCAAAACATTTTTGAAAGGCCATACCTGAAAATAATGATTTTAGCATACCATAAAGCCAATAGGTCAATTTTGCACAATATTGTAAGAGTTTTCTGTTGGCCAAAGCACAACAGACTTGCTCTGTTTCTTCCCCGGAGACAGTATGTAATGTGGATGGTTGGATGGACACTGATGATTGGCTTCAGCCTTCCTACAACCTTAGGACCCCTGGCCATTCAAGTGCACAATAAGAGTTACGATGAATCAGAGCAAGCGTGTTCCCTTGTCATATACCACTACCTGAAAATTCCATGGAGTGGTTTCCTAGAACAGCTAAGTAAACTAGCAGCTCTCCATCATGTATGCTATATGTCCCAGGCTTTTCCAGAGCCCTGTCCTACACATTTGAGTTAATGGTTCCTTGTTTGGTCCCAGAAGGTGCCCTTTACCATGCTCTTCCAAGCAAGTTGGGTGTTATCTTTAGGGCCCACACTGGCAGAGGTACTTGAACTAGACAGCACTGTAAGACGCAGAGCATATGAACTTTCTAAGCTATGTTTCTGTTAAATATTAAGTGGAAGGATCATATATTCTAGTTGGAAGATAAATTTAAAGATACGTAGCTTTTTTGGTAAATAAAGGAAGGTAAGGTAGGAAATGTGTCCTGTACATTTTATCAAAAAAGAGAAAGACACAAGCAGAGGAAACATTTAAGCTGCAAGTCACTCCAGAGGGGTAAAGGTTGAGCCCATAGCATGGTTTGCAAGACCCTGGTCACTGCTGTGACCTCTTTTTGCATAATCCCCTAGCCACTTCCCTACCTGTAGCCCCCAAATGTCAGCCTTCACCCACCTGTCCCAGTCTGTCTCCAGTATGTTAACTCCCTGCATTCTTTGTATCTTGGTTCAGTTTTCACTTTCCCTCATGAAGCTTAGGTTACCTCTTCTAGAACGTAGCACTTTGTCATAGAATGTTTTCAGAGAAAATACAGTGCCATCAGCTAAATTTGGATTCAGATAAACAATAAAGTATTTTTTTGGTATATGAAGTGTGACCAAAAATTACACTGAATTTATATTTTAAAATTTTATGACAGGGCCACAGAGGTAGCTCAGTAGTCCAAGTGCCTACCTAGGCAAGCACAAGAACCTAACTTCTATCCCTGGTGCTACATTCCATGCCAGCCCTGCCCTGTGCATGCTAAACCAACCACCAAGACCAGACATGGTGGTGCACAACTATAATCCCAGTGCCGGGGAGGCTGGAACAGGAGAATCATTGTGAGTCTGAGCTGCATAATGATACCCTGTACCAAATACATTTTTAAAAAAAAAAAATTTCAGGGAAAGACACATCACCAGTGATTTCACTCGAAATTCTCTCCTTACCTTCAGATATACTCATACCACTGTTCTTGCCTCTCTGGAGCAGTTCTAGAAGTCCTCTTTTGTATGTTGTGGCTGCCTTGATGTCCTGAATCAGTTTAAAGTGTTTATCTTTCATGGTCATCAGAACTAGTGAAGAGCGAAAAGTTGCACAGTGCCAGACGTGAGTAAGATAGCTAAGGATGCGCCATGGTGTTTCGTGAGCCTGCCTTTCCACTCGATGACACTCAGCAGCACTCACTGTATTTTTGATCCTACCTCAGAGTGACACACACAAAAAAAAGACTACAGAAGTCCTTCAGAAAGTGGCAAGAATTATTTAAAGAGAACAAATGGAAGTATGTCCTTCACTGTACTACTTTTTAAAAATTCAGACATTCGGTGTATGTTTTGATTACTCCTTATTCGTATCCCCTAAGTACTGCATGAAACATTGTCCCAGTGCCTTTGGGCTACTATAACAAAATGTTTTAGTCTAAGTCATTTACAGACAATAGAAATGCATTGCCCAGGGCTCTGGAAGGCCACATCAGTGTGTTAGCTTCAGCTCTGTCTGGTGTGGGCCTATTCTGCACATGGATGGAAGCCTGTGACTTCTTTCATAAGGAGTTAATCCTACTCATGAGGCTGTGCTCTTATGCCGTACTTATTTCCCCTAAGGCCCAGCCTCATAATACCATCATTTTTGGGATTGATTTCAAATAAGAACTGGTGGAGGCAGCAAGAACACCAGTATTCATCCATGGCAGGCCTACCGAGATGAAAACATTACTTGTTGGGATTTTTTTTATCTGAAATTTATCTGAACTTTAAAGTCATAGGGACACGCTATATTTGTTAAATCTGCAATAAAGTATATTGCATTAATTTTATCATTGTTCTTGTCTTCTGCTCTTTCTCACCACCTGCTTTTTCTTCTTTAAATAAGATTCCTGATGGCTAATCTCTCCTCACTAAAATCTAATCACCAGGAGGTCAGACATAGAATTGGGAGTGCTGTCACTTTGTCTTGGTATTTATCCCTAGTGTCTAAAATAGCACTGAAGGAGAGTAGGACCTCAATAAATATTGTCCAGTGAATTAATGGCCTATAAGACAAAGCTAGTGTGTGATCAGGGCCAAGTTTCTTAACTTCTTAGGGCCTTAATTTCTTTGACTTCCAAAAGATGATTTCTAGATTTGCTTTGCAGGGTTGGGCATGAAGTTTATGTAACAAGAATATAGTTAGCACTAGCATGCCATTTTGTAGGTAACACTGTAGCTCAGAAGATACCTTTACCCTCCACGTTGTATTGCAAGAGGTGACACCAAGACAAAGAGATAGCGTTCCCACTCCTGTGTCTGACCTGCTGGTGCTTAAAGTTGAGTGAGGAGAGATTAGCCACCAGGAATCTTATTTAAAGAAGAAAAGAGAGGCAATGAGAAAGAGTGGACGAAGAAAACAGCCATAAAATTAATGCACTATAAAAAGCAGGCCCCCAGATCTAAAAATTTTGCTTCCTTATTATAATTACTTACTTGTTTGTTTGTTTGTTTGTTTTGTATTTTAGGGAGGGGTCTACATGGCATTCAGGGTCTCTCTACTAGATCGGGCTCATAGTGATCCACCTGTCTACAGCTTCCCAAGAGCTGGGATTACAGGCGCGCAGCACAGTGCCCAGTCTCAGTTGCTATCTCAGTGTGCCCCACGGGCAGGGCCCATATGGTAGGCCTGGGAATTGAACCCCTGGCCCTTGTGCCTGCTTGCAGGCTCTTTAATCTGCTGAGCTGTTTGGCTGGCCCTCTTTATTATAATTTTTTGAAAGGATCCCAGAGGCAGTCAGATGCTTCCTGAGTCTCTGGAGGGTTCAGTGATGCAGTTGCAAAGTTCCTGTTCTTGGGAGCACGTTTCCATCTTAGGAATGGTAGCATCTAGGTCAGCTTGTTGGGCCATCTACCAGTACACCACAGAGCACCTTGCATGTACAGGGTCCTGTGTTTGGTTTAGTCCTATTACTCTTCCATCACCTCTTGAAATTCTTTGAACTGAAGGTTGTATGTTTCCCTTTTGTGCTGGACCCTGCCAGTTTTGCAGCTGCTCCTACCCTCTCTCCATATTCAGGTACAGATGATGCCCTTGGAATGCATGTGTGTATTTAGCCTTCATAGAGATCTGGGTCCACCTGTTACTCAGAGAACTAGGGAGTTTTCTGCAGATGGATGGCTTATAATCAGCTGAACTTCCCTCCTACCATGCCTGTCTTTACGTGCTGCCAGCCGCCTACTGTGTCAAGAATGTTCCGTGAACCTCTGATGCTTGCAGAGAACTCTTCTTAGTTCTCCTATTCTCAAGTGATTTCAGTGGATCGTCTGACCCCTGTCACTTTTCCTGAAATCACTGAGCAAGTGGAACTTAAAGTTCTAGGTCTGCCTTTGTGGAAATACCAGAAACACCGGTGCTTTGCTTTTTAGACTCTCTCTCCTCTGATATTCAGGTTTCAAAATCTGCAAATTCACACAAAATAAAGGGAGATCTTGGAGGTTAAATTTTTCCTAAGAGAAATTTCTGGGCTGTTTTGTTCTTTGCTTTAAATTACTCAGCAGAGTCATGTGGCCAGGGCGCCTCTGCTGCACAGATCAGCCCTGTACCTTGGCAGTAGGCAGAAAAGGTGACCCACTTTGTCATTTCAAGCTCTGACTAGTGTCTTTTAAAGTATATTCATTTTAATATCAATTTTTACTTGTTCTAAGCATGCTTTTTCTTTATTTCATTTCCATGCTTATTTTTTTATGTGTGCCTGTTTTTAGTGACAATTTAATAGTTCTGTGGCATCATGCTCCAGTTAATACACATTAAACACTAACTGGCTGCATTGAATAAAAAAGCAATTTCAGTATAAACATTATTTTTGAAGTATCTAATTAAATCTAGGTTTCCAGCTGACTGCACTAGGGTGGGAGATAGAAACACAGCCCTACAGTGGCACCCACAGTCTGCAGTGTCTCTGGTTCTGTGGGTACCCAACCTGTAAAACTTCAGCCTGCTTCAAAGCTTCCTCTCAATAGCTTGGGGTTCTGAGGATTGCTCCTGTGGTTCTTTCTCCCCATGTGTTCCCTGAAGCGACAGCAATACAGTGTCATCCAGCCTGCCTCCCACTGCCCGTGAGGTGTGCCCTGTGCAGTGCAATCTGCTGATACAGTTGTCAGCTCCTGGTGTCCATGGAGGGAGTGCAGTATGTGTAGAAACAGGAAGGTTATTGAAAGGATGCTTCAAATGACATAGCATCCTGGGCTCACAATGAATTTCACCTATAACACAGTCCTGATGTCTTCAGAATATGGAAAGTGGGTCTCACATTTTCTTTCATTTGGAATGAGCTAGCTTGCTCTTTCTTTCTTTCTTTCTTTCTTTCTTTCTTTCTTTCTTTCTTTCTTTCTTTTTCTTTCTTTCTTTCTCTCTTCCTCTCTTTCCTTTCCTTTCCTTTCCTTTCCTTTCCTTTCCTTTCCTTTCCTTTCCTTTCCTTTCCTTTCCTTTCCTTTCCTTTCCTTTCCTTTCCTTTCTCATATATTTGGTACAGGGTTTCACTACACAGCTCCTTACCATGATCCTCCTGTTTTGAGCCTTCTCAGTGCTGGGATTACAGGCCTGTGTCACCATGTCTGGTCTTGGTGGCTAACTCAGCATACCTAGAGGCAGGGCCAGTGTGGTATGTGCTACGTGGTATTGAACCCCGGTCCCTGCACTTGACTAAGCAGGCACTTAGCCCACTGAGCTATCTCACCAGCCCTTGGAATGAGTTATTTCTTATCAAACTTTTTAGTCTTGCTGTCATAGGCACACACAGAGGTATAAGGGTACTAAGACAAATAATCAGAATTCTGAATAGAATGTTCATTACATTACCACTTACCACAGTTGAAGACTGGAAACTGCCTGAAGGGCCATTAGAAAATTTACAATTAGAGTTCATTAACATAATAAAATAAAATATAACCATTGAAATGAGTGAGGTGAATCTATTGTATAAATATGGAAATACTTTAAAGGCAGGTTAAAACAGCAATTTACTAACTAAACTGTAGAGTAGTCCTCTGTTTTAGTTACTTTTCCCAGGGGTAGGACGAAGTATCTGATACCTACAAGTTAAAGGAGAAAAGGTTTATCTTGGCTCACAGTTTGTACAGATTTCAGTGCATAGTGAGCTGGTTCTAGGAAGTGTCTCATGGTGGAGGAGAAGCAGCAGGAAGCCTCCTTTTCCTTTTGCCAGGGACTGTGCTACTGACAATCAGTGGACCACTGTAGTGCCACCCACCCCTCACCCCAGTACCATATGCCCTAGAGCTGGCCAGCTCCAAAGACCCCCACCAGTGAGTGCATGGGCTCTGTGGGGACATCTGGACACAGTCATAACAACCTCTATTAAAAGGAATTTAACCTACATTTAAAGGCTTGGAAGAATTAAGACCAAGCTGGTATCTTTTGGGGGTAATGTGGACAGCATCTTATACTTTGTGCTTTGCATGTTTTGGACTTTTTTGAGCTTCAACAATGAGCACATACTACTTTTGTAATGAAGGCAACAACGAAAGTAGTAACTACTAATTTCAAGATGTCCTTGTGATGCTATTTCTCAGTTGTATCTGACTCTCAAAATTTTATCAGCTAAAAAGGAGTGCTAGCTTTTTCCATGGGTACTTTTCCAGTCAGTAATGAAGGTAAGATCAAGCAAATTTTGAGAACATAAATTAATCTGGTACTCAACAAAATTATAGTCATGTGCCACCTAACATTTCCATTGATGAAGGACGGCACATCTGCCATAGTGGTCCAGGAAGATTGCATCTGGTCTACTATAATCTTATCAGGTATAATGCAATAGTAGATATCAGGTATCATAGTTGTCCTAGTTTGTGTAAATATATGCCATGGTGTTCCCATAGTGATGAAAGCACGCAACCATGTACTTCTCAGAAGTGTCCCAGTTGTTAAGCAAAACACAGCTGTATTTTCATTTTGAATCAAAAAAGGAGCACACCTACAAACACACTTTGCAGTGAGCCTCAAACAAAGACTGTTTATTACTGACTTAGGTTATTAGAGCTCAGAACTAACTCCCACTCCTCCGTTTGCATCCTCAATAAATCTTACATGTCCAATAGACATCAAGAACCTGTATTAATCTCCTGAGTATCTTGCTTTTAGGGACATTTTTCATTCTGCTGTGACTGTATTTTGATGGGATTGGAGATTGGCCGTCTTTTCTCTCTGCATGAGCTCAGAGTGGCCTTCCACTTACCTTTCTCCATTCCTAACACGCACACACATATGAAAACTGTACTATCCTCAAAGCTCAGTTTGAAATTCTGGGCTGTTTGCTAGGTCTGTCCAAGTCCTGGCAGTCATGGATGCTGAAATGTGTCTCTCACAGCCATCCTGCCTGCTTCTACATCCTCCTGCTGGACTCTGAGGCTCTGAAATCCAGAGGACAGGGGCTGTAACACTGAGAGCTATGTCACTCATAGCGCTAGATACATAGGGATTGAGAATATCTGACATTATTTATAACCCTTTTTCTATTGAAGTGAAACATATAGAAATAGAAGTGCATATATTATACTGCAAGGGTCTAGCTGAATTGATTTTCACAATCCAAACACATGTCTTTAAAGAGCGCCCATCTGTGAAGGAGACAATATTCCCAGTGCCCCAGACTCCCCTTGCACGGGCCTCACGGTCATCACCACCTTCTGGTGTCCTGGCTTCAGTCCTCTAGAAGCACTTAGTGAAGTCTCTCTCCTGTGTCCATGTCTGTGGTCTGAGAAGGTGATAGAGCCTTGCTATTGCCAGTACACACAATGACAGGGGCCAGCCCAAATGTGTCTGAAGGTGGCTCAGGCTTCCAGCCCACAGAATTTTATTTAGAGGCAAAGAGAACAGTCCCTAATGAACTGCTCACAGGATCGTCAGGATTGTACAAACAGCTTTGCTTATGACCTGGTTCTGAGTCCCCAATGAGAAATTCTGTCATCTGACCATTTATTATTCCTTGTGTGGAATCTCACAAAATTATTCTTCAGAAGTTCTATAGATTTAGACCTCACTCTTCTAATCCTTCAAACTTGAACCCATTCCAGTGCTCATAAAGTAACAAGCTGACTTTCCATCTCATCAAGTTCCCCTTCTCTTAGCTGGCTTCTGAGCCCAAAAGTCTGGACGTTATGTGATCTTCTTGTATTTCTCTCTGCAGAGTTCTTCATTTTTATCACTGGGTGAAGAAAACTCACCAAGGATCCCTGGTTTCCGTCAATTACTGTTCCTCTTCTGGGCTTGCTTTTAGTGTCTTACACTTTCACACTGATGGTCTAAGAAACATTCTGAAGGAACTTCCCAGATTTATGTTAAGGATTTTTCTCATTATATTATACATTATGGATTTATATGAGAAATGGTATTAAAGTTTTAGCACTCTAAAAAGAACTGTGATTCTACTGAATCCAAATGTTGGCTTTTTACATTTGTCTTCATATAAATTTCATCAGTAGGAAACATAAATGAGGTGTGTAGTTGTATCAGCTTGGTAAACCTATGCATCTGGTTACCCGAAGCATGTTTCTATTCTTTTAGAACCTTTTCTCCAGTCATTCCCCCTCCCCTAGACATACTGTCCCCTTTCTATCAACAGAGATTAGTTTATCTTCTTAAAATTCATATAAAGGGAATCAAAGAGTATATACCAGCAGTAGCAAGCCTACAGCATGGATGCCACAGTCAGCTGTTATCACTGGACCTCTAGAAGGTTCACCATCCTGGTATATACTGTTCTCTCTCATCCCCTACTATATTTTCTAAAAGACTCATGTGTTTATGTGGTTCTGTGCCCCATTATTTTTCATTATAGAGTGTACTATGTATGTTCACCCATTAATAGCCATTTGCATTGTTTTCAGTTTGAGGGTATTATGGATAAAGCTGCTCTTAACGAGTTTAGGTCTGTTTTGCCATATAAGGTCATATTCATGGGTCCTAAGGATCAAAAAAGGTCCCATTTTTCTGTATACTGCACCACCAGTGTGTCTTTTGTGATGTGGTGTCTTGTTTAGATCTTTTGCCTCTTTTTCACTTGGTCTATTGTTGCTGAATTTTAGGCATAATTTATATATTTTAGATATCACCCCTTTATCAAATATATTTTTCAAAAACATTTTGCTGGTGTGGCCTTTGTGCCTAATACTATTTCAATAGTGGTGCCTTTTCTGGTAGACATGAGTTTTAAATTTTCATGAAGTCTAGCTCATTCCTTTTTTACCTTGCATGGATCATGGTGCTTCTGTCACATCTGAAGATGAATCAACAAAACTTAGGTTATGTAGATTTCCTTTTGCTTGCTTCTTGAAGTTATATAGTTTGAATTTTGTGTCAGGCCTATGATCCCTTTTAGGTTAATATTTGTTTATAACCAAAGATACAATTTGAGGTTTAAAAGAGTGTTTTTCCATTCTCCACTCTTGGTGAAACTGTAGACTGGTGCAACCTCTATGGAAATCAGTGTGGAGACTCCTCAAAAAACTAGGATCAGAGGTCCCATTCAACCCAGCTATCATACCACAGTGATATATGTGCATCCTTTGTCAGAGCTAAATCTTGGAAACAACCCAAATGCTCATCAATTGAAGAATGGACAAAAAAGATATGGTATTTTTATGCCAATGAGGTATTACTTTGTGGTAAGGAAAGATAATGTGGAAGCTTTTGTAAGTAAATGAATACACCTAGAGGCTACACTAATAAGTGAAATAAATCAGATCCACATATATAAATATCACACCGTCTCCCTAGTCTAAGAACTTGAAAGAATAAATAGAATCTGAAAGGCACAACAGATATAGTAAAAGGGAAAGAAACTGAATACAAGGAGAAAAGATAGGGGAAGCAGGAAGGGGAAAAATCATGTATGTGTACACAATGGACAGCTAAGATGATTGCACAACTAACTTCTACCAGTTATTGGAAGGTAAATGTTAATGCTTGACATTTTTACTTTGACCATTGTTATATGCTAGTATCTGTAATCTGAGAAACTACATTGAAGATAACGATGTACAAAATGATAACCACTGGTGAATACCTTTCATCTTATTTTTGTTTTTTTAATGTATATTATTTCTAATATCTTATCTATTATTTTTATATTGTCTTTAAAATAAATTAAAAAATAAAAAGGACAAGGAAAAAATTCAAGGTTTACGGAAAGGAAGTGTTAATGTTTTAACTGTTTGATCAGTCTTACATGTCTATATCTGGTAGTACCAGCAACAAATTTTTAATATAACAACCATTATTAATTTCCTGTTCTTGTTTTGAAATCCTGTACCACTTTTCTCATCTTATGGTACTTTGTTGATATCATTATTCTTATTTTTTTTCTCTTTAAAAAAAGAGAAGGGTGGTTTTTGGTGGATTGCAGAAATGGTGGGTCTACAGTGCAAGGACTTCCCATGCCTTCCTCTCGTGGCTGTTTCTTTCGTTAGTGTACATTTGTTACAAGTCATGAGCCCTTGCTGAATCAGTCCTCTTACCCCCAGGAGTTCACACTTGGTTTGCTCAGCTGTGTGTTCTATGCACTTAGGTTTTTTTTTTTAAGAGGAAAAAAATTAAAGAAAGATAGTAGGAGGGTAACAATGGTTAATCACTGCACATTCCATGTATTTTAACACAGGTGAATAGCATGGTACCATTCTACAGAGTAATATCACCACAATAAAAGTCCCCTGTGCCCAATTACTCATGCTATCCTCTGTGCTTCTCTCATAAGTATGGTGACCTTTTTCCTGTCTCAATAGATTTGCTCTTTTCTAGAATGACATGTGACATAGTTGAGATCATATAGCATGTAACCTTTCTCATTGGTATTATTTACTTAGCAATATACACTTAAGGTTTCTGGGCACTGGAGAAATAGCTCAGTAGAATAACTGCTTGCCTGGAAAGCACAATGGCTTGAGTTCAATCCCTGGTCCGGAAAAAAAACAAACAAACAAACAAAAAATGGGGGGGGGGAGGCTTTTTGTGTATTGTTTCATAACTTGATAGCAAGTTTATTTATATTGATTATTCCATTATATGGATGTACCGCATCCATGTTTGTTTACCTATTTATCTACTGAAGACAACTTAGTGGATTTCACTTTGGGGAGTCACACAGGAAGTTATGACCATTTATATGCAAGTTTTTTTTGTATGGATATAAGTTTCAATTCATCTGGCTAAATATCAAGGGGCACGACTGAGATCATATGGTATCTATTTATCTATGATAGCTGCCAAGCTATCTTGCAAAATAGCTATATGAGTTTACCTTCCCACCAGACAAGGAATGAATTTTCGTTGTTCTGCTTTATACTCTGTATTTGATATTGTTTGGCCTTTTGACTTCAACTGTCCAAGTAAGTATGTAGTAATGTCTAATTCACAGTTTACTAATGACCTAAGATGTTGAACTTTTTTTTCACGTGCTTATCTGTTGTCTGTCTTCTTTGTGAGATGCCTGTACAGTTTTTGCCCATTTTTAAATGGGGTTATCTTTTTTTTTTTACTTTATTTATTTATTTATTTATTTATTTATTTATTTCTTGTTTCAGAACCTTTATTTGTTTATTCACTCATTTTTTTATGGCCAGCTCAGCCCGCCCCGAGGGCAGGACTGGCACAGCATGTGGTGCCGGGGATCGAACCGCAGTCCCTGAAGCGGCCCAAGCTTTCCCAAGCAGGCGCTTTAGACCACTGAGCCATCCCGCCAGGCCCTGGGGTTATCTTTTCTAAAGATATTTTTGTGTACATTTTGGATACCAGTCATTTACTAATTATATGCTTACCTTTCTGTTCCCTTGCCTGTTTCACAGAGTACAACACAGTGTTTAGAATAACAATTTTTAACTGAGACTAAGGTATACAGAGATTTCCTGATTAGTCATGCAAAATGGTCACAAGGTTTTACTGAAGGAGTGAATCTGCACTTGACAGCAAAGTCACGGTGTGACTAGGGAATGCTGCAATGTTTGTTTTATGTCCCCATTTTGTTGAAACAATCAAGCATGTCCATGTATAGCATCTAGCTAAAATTAGACTTGTATACAGAGGCTATTTTAAAGAACCTGGGAACTGTTTTTAATAAATGCAGTTCTATTACCAGAAGGAGGAGAATGGAGCCCATAAAATTAAAATTAAAATAAATGACAAACACTCACACTTCTGCAACTAGTGCTGGCAACTACCTTTAGTCGCAGAGCTTTGTACTTAAACTGTGATGGGACAGATGAATGAAAGCAGGTAGCCCCAGCCCTTGAAACTCTGCCCAGCAATGCAGATGGTACTTCTGGCTCCAGCTTGCACTTGGCAACAGTAAACCTGAGCAAGATATAGGTCTGCTGGTGTGCATTCAATCACTAAAACTAAGGATTTTGGAGTTTTCATGAAACTGGAATAGTTCAAGACTGGCTCCACTCAATGCAACAAAGCAGAAGTCTTGCTGGAACTGAGACATTGGCACTTGGTGTCCAGATCTGTGTAAATCCAGTTTGGGACATTGGCCTGTGGTTTTCACACTTGGGTGTTGTTGGTCTCCATGGTGGTGGCACATTACTTTCTTCCAGAGGGTCATCTAGATTAGCAGTGCTTGTTACAACCTGATCAGTAGCAGAACTAGGAAGATCTGCAGTACTGAGGACTGCTTATCTTTCAAAATATCCAAATGTGTTCTTCCCAGCTTGTCTGCATTAGGATAGTGAATTCTTATGGAGCATACCTCAGATGCTTCCCTTGGGTATTCCAGAAGAAGTAATTCATACATAGAAGTCCCTCTCTCAGTGGAGCATTCCTAGGGACCAGCAGTAACTAAAGGAAGCAGCTGGCATCGCTTTCATCTGGCTCTGCTTTAACACTACTGATTCTGCCAGCAGGCCCTGGGTTTCCTGGATGATCCTGCGATGCTGTCTGGGCTGTCTTGTTATAGCTCAGATTTGACCCGGCTTGCATCCCTAGCTGGGTCAGTAAGCCTCAAATACAAGTCAAAGTCGCACAAAGCATTTTCAATTTTAATGAAGTTTAACTAGTTAGTATTTCTTTCACGGATCGAATAGGATCTGTGAAAAGCCATTGCCCAACGCAGCGTCCCTGGGAGTTGAACTCAGGGCCATCTCGCTGAGCCTGGCTTCAACTTTCTATCCTTCTGTCTCAGGCTCCCAGAGTACTGTAATTACAGACACGTACCACCACTTGGCTAAGAATACAAATAGTATTATTTTTAAAATCCTATTTTTTCTCCAGTATGTGCAAATACAGTGGTTTTTCATATTTACCTTCTATCTTCAACCTTTCTAAATTAATTTGTTCAGTTCTGATAGGACTTTATCTCTGACCTGGTAGATTCCTTGGGATTTTCTACATACATTCATATCGCTTTGTGATTAATGATAGTTTATTTCTTCTCTTGCAATATACATGCTTTATTTTTTCTTGTCTCCTTTTGCAGACTAGGATTTTTTAGAAGTAGCAAAAGGAGTCACTCTTGATTTATTCCTGATCTTAGGGGAGTACATTCAGTATTTCACATAGCATTTCATTTTGGCTGTTGGTTTTTAACTTGTTTCTGGATATTTGAGACCGAGTTTCACTGTGTAATTCAGGCTGATGTTGAATTTCCTGTGTAGCTAACGCTGGCCTCAAACTTGAAGCAGTCCACCTGCCTCAACCTCCTGAGTTCTGGGATCACAGGCAGAGCCACCACACCTAGCTGTTGTTATTTGTAAGATTGTAATTTTTATTAAACTGGATAAGTTTTCTCCTGTTTCTAATTTTGTAAAATTTCTTACAAATGTGTACATAATTTTGTCTAATGCTTCTCAGCCTCTAAGTCAGCAAATCAATTTCTTATTAAAGACTCTCCAGAATTTCACTTTCTTCTGTCAGTTTTATGCTGCATTTTTTTAAAAAAATGCTGATTTTGTGCATGTTGTTGGATTTATTGTGCAGTTATTTATAATCACTGGTTTGTTTTTTATGCTTGTTGACTGCATGATTATTGTATGCTTCCTTTGTTGTTTTGATTGCCCAGTGAAATTTTTACAGCGATCCTAGAAACTTTACAGTCATTAGCATTACCCAGAGACCTTCAAAAATGCCTATGTTTAAGAATAATTTCTATTTTCACTAGAATATATAGGACCAGTTACCTATAATTCCTTTTAATTTTTTTTCAGGACTGGGAATTGAACTCAGTTCCTTGCATTTGCCAAAGTGCTTATCCTACTGAACTATCTCCCCAGCCCCTATAAAATATTTTTCAATCCATCATTTCTTTGTAATCCATTTCTTTGTAAATTGGATTAAAGGCCTTAAAAGTCATAATATTAGTAACTAAATAAAATGGCAGTTACTTTTAATTAATTCTTAAAATAATTAAATAACAAAAACCAAGTTTGTAAATGATACAAACTCTAACGAAGACAATAATGTTGATGAAAATAAATTATTCATGGCTTGCTTTGTGTCTTCTGGTTATTTAACAATGTATATATTTATGATCAAGAAGATAAATAACTTTCAGTTTGTAGGGGCTGGAGAGATAGCTCCATGGCACAAGTGCCTGCCTGGCACGTGTAAGGTCGTGAAAACCCTGGTCCCAGAAAAAAAAAAATTCAATTTGAAATTTGATGGCAGATTTCAAAATAAGAGGTTTTATTTTGTGAAAACCATGAGGCTTAATTTAATTCTTATTACAGCTCTGCCTAGCCCATTACATTACTTTATTGGAATGTAGTAAACTTCGCATAGTCTATCCTTCAGAGTGGCTGTAGGGAATTAAGTTCCTGAAATGCACATTGACATAATTAATGAAATACCCAACAACTCACCCAGCTTGGAGTAGGCATTATATTTTATATCATAGTGGCTAACCTGAACCTTTTCTCCGGATTCCCCTCATTGCTTCTTTCAAAAAATACCCATCCATTCCCTATCCCACACCCTGAATTTCTTTTTGACCTTTTTATCCTTCTTTTAATCATACTTGCCTTCCCTATGCTGAACAAGAAGAAGGGTCTCCTTGGATGTGCCTGACATTTGCCACACCATGCTGCCTCCCCCACCATTCCTAGTCAGGGACCCGAAGCAGCAGTGACTTAGTTTCACCCACATGTCATGAATTGGCTGAGCACTAGCTGACTTACACTGAGCCTGGCTAGATTTTCTCCTTGTGCAGATAGAGTTCAGGTCATTCATTGTGAGAATGGAAGGTTATTCCATTCCAGGTTCTGTTGCTGCTGTTGCTGTGGTTCTTGTCCCTGTTGTCTGTTTATTCTGTTTGTCAGATGGAGAGTTCAGGAGCACGTGGAGAGTGTATAGGAATCCATAGTGCCTGTCATCTTTACTGAGCTATGGGGTGCCCAGATACTTGGTTGGATGTTATTTCTGAGTGAGTCTGTGAGAGACTGTCCGTACATGATTACCACGTGACTCACAGACTGGATAAAGCAGGTGGCCCTCTGCAGTATGGGTGGGCTTCATCTGGTCTGTTGAATACCTGACCAAAATAAAAGCATTAGCAACAAGCAATTTTTTCCTGGGCTGGGCCAGTAGTCTTCCACTTTTGGATTCAGAGTTGAAAGAAATTGTAT
>PVJA010019757.1:28060-38183 GCA_004027025.1 Myocastor coypus
TTTTTTTTATCATTTTCAAAAAATCATTTCACCATTGGGTACAAACCCCACTTCTGGAACCAAGTTGCTCGGTAACACACCCACATTGATCTCCACTGGTGTTTGCTCTATCTCTGGTGACTCTGCCCTTGGGTGCAAGCATTTCAGGACTTTATTTGTATTTCACAGTTTTTACACAGGAATACTTCCATATTTAAAATTGAAATTTGCTATTGTTTCTTTTATTTCTTTTTGTTAGGGCATGGTATTTATATTTCAACCTCATACATGGAAGTAGGTTATTTTATCTATGGATATTATTCAGTAATACAGTGTAGAATGTATACTAGTGCTAGGCATCGTTGGCTTGCTTAAGTCATTTATATTTCAGCACTGCTAGTAGTAAACTAACTTATTTTGGGGGTGGGAAGATATACCTCATCACACAGAAGCATTCTTCCACTTCAGCATTGTATGTGAGGGGAGTGTGTGTGTGTGTGCGTGTATGCACATGTGTGTGTGCATGTTCCCTGGCACCTCCTCTCTGGTAGCACTTGTCAAGGGCTGGTGTGGAATCTGAGCCTGCTGAGAAGTGGGACGATGATGGAGAGCAGACAAGCCCCCACCATGATTCCTGCTCTGAGGCTCTCCTTTGTGCTCCATAGCTGACACTGTGAAGGCCATAAGCCTTTGCTGGGCAGCTTCATGGAGAAGAATAAAACTGATATATTTGAAGATGGCTATTGCAAGAACTAGGCAATCTTAAGAATCTGGTGGCTTTCTTCTAATAAAACTTTTAAATCCTGTCACTCTTGGAAGTTACCACCTTCCAATATCCACTGCCTGAGTTTCCGGGTATGGAGGCAGAGGAACCCTCTACACTGTTTCCGGAAAAGACTGAGCTGGGCCAATGAGATGGCTCAGTGGTCTACAGCATCCTGCTTAGGCAAGCTTAAGCAACTGCAGCGACTGTGGTTCGATCCCTGGCACCACATTCTGCACCAGCCATACCCCCAGGGCAGGCTGAGCTGGCTATAAAACAAAACAAAACAAAAGAAAACAAAACAACCAGAAGAGACTGTGCTATCTTGACCCATGAGTTCAAGGATATATTTCCCTATTGACAGAACCTGACTTAATGGTAATTGTAAAAGAATAAATCAAAATCCTTTGAAAAAGTGATCTGGTACTGAATAATAAATATTGCTCTGTGTGCCTTTTTATCTGAAGTTGGAATATTGATAAGATCAGCCTACTCTTTATCTACACACACAGCAGGTGTCGTTGTTGGGGCAGAGCTCTCTTCATTTATTGATAAATACATTACAGCTAATTGTCTTCCCAAACATTCATTACTGTGAGCCTGACTGTGTAATGATTGTGGTGCCTTTTGGGATATGGGCGTGTGTGCATGAGAAGCTTTGATTATATGCAAAAGCTGTAAAAGCAAAACAAAGGAATATCAAACAAAATTTTGTAAAGGTTAACATCCATTTCCCAATAAGTCTGAAAAGAAAACCAGTGATCAATATAACTAAATGTTGGATTTAAGAATCAGGCTAAGATTAAAAGGATATTTTACAAGGTGAGTAATTTGTTTGGTGTCAGTTTGGGGGCCTTGCACTCTTCCTTACCACTACATTATAACATGTTAATGGCTTAGCAACATATTAATTTCTCTGTTGATGCCCATGCCACATATCGGGTGCAACATCATGCTCCATCTCATAAGGCTCCCAACAAGATGTAAAATCACTGCTCGTATTACATGCCGTCTTTTGGATTCGATTTGTTTTACTTCCTAGATGATGTTGAAATTGAGTACAATATCACAAAAGTTTGAAAAGGAGAGGTTGAAGGTTGGGTGTGGCTGGGTGTGGCTGTAGTCTAGCACCTCAGAAAATGGAGGTGAGAGGCTCGCACGAGCCCAGGCCAGGCAACGTAGACTTCACTTCAAAATGAAATAAAATCAGAGGATGCCTAAAAGCAAAAGTGCAGTGAAGTGTGTACCAGAACCTTCGAGGATCTTAGTGATATTTTTCAGTTACTTCCTGTTTGCTGAAGTTAGTGCATTCCTTTATATGTGGGCATGTGCCTGTGTGTGCATGTGCATGTGTGTGTGTATGTGTGTGTGTGTGTGTGTGTGTGTGTGCGTGCACACATGCCATCCTCACTTTCCTTTGCAGGGAGTGATGGGCTGTGACATCTTCTCTCAGGATTCCATGACATACTTGTCTTTCAGGGGTCACTGGTCCACCCTGTGCCTTCCCTCGGGGTCTCTGGTCACTTGCTCACATGACAATGAACCAGTGATTTGGGAGCTGACTGACGGACCGCAGCACAAACTCCTTCATAACAGCTTTCACTGTTTCTTTGACTGACAGCCTGGGAGTGGGGCATCTGGCTCCTCATTCCCTCAGCTCTAAGAAAAAACCTTTATGCTGTTGTCTTAGTTACTTTTCTGTCATTGCTAGGACAAATACCTGACACCCAAAATGAGGGAAAGAAAGGTTTATTAGCTCACAGTTACTGGAGGTTTCAGCCCATATTTGGTTGGCCCAAGGCTGAGTGGAACAGGGCAGGGAGCATCCAGTTCATGGCGGCGGAACAGCAAAAATGGCAACAGAGGCAACTGACCAACCAGGGGAGCAGAGATTAACAGCCCCAGTCTGTCTCTCTGTCTCTCTTTAAATTACATCAGGCTCTCTGCCTTAGCCTATTCACCTCAGGCCACATCTATAATTCGCAGAGGTACTCAGACCCATAATCTCATTAGTACTAAAACACATAATCCCAGTGACTCATGAGTCAAGTCTCAAACTCTAGAAGTCCCGGCCCCATGATTGCATGAGGCTTTGGGGGGACAACTAGACATAAACCATAACAGCTGTGTTCAGCTGGAAGCCACTTGGGCTTATAGTCAAAGCAGTTTTGTTTGCTTTCAAGTCATAGTTAGTGGAAGTTATATCACATTTTCTAAACATATTAGGTTTTTTATTCCCAAACTGAATTTATCATTCAAAATTCCATATTCAGTTCTCCGAGCCAGCACGTGCCTCTGTATGTGTCTATTCCCTAGGTCAACAGATTTCTTACTCCTCAGAAGCTACCAAACTGGGAGTTAGGACTGGCCAGATAGTTCAGCAGATTAAAGCATTTGCTTAGATAGACTCTGGGACCTGGGTATGATTACCCAGCTTGCAGTCCTGGCCCTCCCTTGGGTTGTGCTGAGACAGCAACTGTGACTGGGGTGGCGGCACAAGCCTGTAGTCCATGTTTGGGAGGCTGAAAACAGGAGAATCACTAGGAGTCTGATCTATGAAGTGAGACCCTGTGGACCCTATATTAAATACATAAAAAAAAACCTGGGAATTGATGGCCTGATGCACATTCTGGCTGTTATTTAAAAAGTTTAAAATATGCTCAGGGGGCCAGGGAGATAGCTCAGGGGTACAAGGGCCTGCCTGGCAAGTACAGGGTCCTGAGTTCAATCTCCAGTTCTGAAAAAAAAATATATGCTCAAAGTCTATCAGAAGATTTGGTCAAGACATTTGGCCAAGCATTTGTAAAATGCTTAGTGAACATTTATAAAGTCTGGTAAGTATAAAATTAGCAAACTTTATTAGCTTTGCTAAATATTAGGACAATAGGAAATGAAGGAGCTTTAGACAAATGGTAGTGTTGACTGTAGTCCTGGTTTGTGCATCAGCTGGAGGTGAAGCTTAGCTTTTTTTTTTTTTTTTTGCTTATTAGCTCACAAGCTGCAGCTATGCTAAATGAAATAAATCAGCTTCACAGTATGTAATGAAAACCAGCATCAGAACTACACTTAGTCCAGTTTAGCACCAGTTAGTGCCCTTAAAGGCCACTTTTCCTATGGGATCATAAAAAGACTGGAATTTATCTGGAGATAAGAGAACAAACAGGTGATTGAATAAGAGTCTTTAAAAATTTAAAGGACAAACATACAAAAGATGACCTCTCTAATGAACAAAATAGGAGAAAATAGATGAGTAGATGATTGAAATATTCTAACAAATGAAATAGAAATTTCCATCCATTTTGGTCAGCAAGTATCATTTTCCTTGTATAAGAGACATGACATGCTTTGAAGGACAAGCCAGGGGATGGGGCTTAGCCTTATGCTCTTAAGCATAGTGACCTAGTGAGGGGGCCCTCAGCCAGATCAGACACCAGCACTGTGACACAGGCAGTGGGTGTTCAGTGCATGCTGTCCTGATTGCCACACTGGGTAGAAGGCAGCAAGAGGACGTTTGCTTACAGCAGAGTTTCTCAGCCTTGGCACTGGTGACATCTGTGACTGACTATGTCTGTGCTGGGCTGTTCTGTACAGTGGAGAATGGTTCACAGCACCCCTGACCACTAGATACCGGTAGTATTTACCTCTCTAGTTGTCACAACCCAACATGTAGGTGACTCCACACCTCACCCCCAGTTAATTCAGTGGGGTGAAAGAGCAAAGAAAACCTTCAAAGGCGGTGTCTCTTGAGATGCCCTTGAGAAGCAGATGGTGTTATGGGGGCAAGACAGGGTATTTAAGGAAGAAGTTTTCTGAGGGGTTATGGCGGGAAAACAAGTGACAGGTGACACTGTAATCTTGGAGAGAGCCTTGTGGGGACCAGTATGGGCTGTGACAGGTGAAGAGTCAGTGGGAAGCCCTAAAGATCAGGTGCAGCTGTGCTTCACACTCAGAAAGAACCATGGCTTGGGGCAGGGAGTGTTAAAATAAAGGTGCCAGTTAGAAGCCAGTTTGTGCAAGGTGAGAAAGGTAAATCCTTGTCCTTTGTTCTTTCTGTAAAACCATTAGCCAGCGTGTATTTGCTGCATTCTAACAAGTACTAATTGCTACTTCAGAGGCTGGAGGAACATCCTCAAACAAGAGGAAGTAGGTTTTTGTAGAGTGTCTTCTACAAACATGAGTGATAAAACTCATTACAATCAAGACAGTGAAATATCATCTGACTGCCCTAGGTGCTCAAAACAAAGGTAAAATTGAATGTGTGTGTATTTTCTCTGTGGATTTATGAAAGGATATTTCTTCATAAATTTGTTCACTGGGATAAATGTTGCCATATAGCTACTGGGACATTTTAAAACTGTGGGACAGAAGAGAAGGGAAGAGAAAGATGGTGACTAACATTTTTAGGGCTTGAAGCTCATGTAGCTGTGCTGTTGGGGGACTCTGTAGTTTTTATCCCAATCTCAGTCCAAACTACCATCTCCTCACACTTGCAATAGCACAACAGCTCCTGCAGTACATCCTGTGAAGTCACTGGACTTCAGTTTTATACCTTATTAATCCCTATCCTACCCGAATGACCTTTGTAAATATCAAAAATAGCACATGCATACCTGAGTTAGGGATCACCAGCTCTCCCTCTTTACATTAGACCTCAGTGAATTTCCTAGGACCTGACTCACCACTCTCCCTCACCTTCTCCAGTGCCCTCTGCCTGCCTGGAGGCCCACAACTTGGCCTCACCCCACAGCTGAACAAGCTGATTCCTCTTCTTCCCGACTTAACTAACAGCACATGCCTGCAAGTGGTCTTCCCAGGTCCAAGTCTGGCACAAGCAGTCAACACTGTACAAGGAATCAGGATTTGGGGAGTGAAAACACTGAATCCTAAAGAATATACATTGCCCAAGGTCATGGGCCTCTAACCTTTTGTACCTGGCTAGCTTAGAGATCCGGGTTCCATCAGAACACCAAGGAAGTGTAGCGATTCTGTGGAGGTCTGTGAACACATTGTAGAGACTTATTTGGTTTAGATGGTTTGCTTGCAGACTTGCTGGAGAGGCTCAACAAATATTTGTCCTTAATTAAACCACAAGCATGACCTGATGCTAGCAGTCTCTCGAGGGTACCTCTGTGATCAGCAGCAGTGTAGGACTACAAAGGTTTGAGCCCTTCTGCTTATATCCAGTGAAAGCCCAAACATTGGAAAGGGCTGGGCTTTGTTTTTATTAACTTGGTTCATTAATATTCTATTAGAAATTTACACAAGTGCTTTGGCTTAGTACTGGGTATGCCTTACTGTTCCCCTCTACACTCTTATAATATCAACCTGCAAAACCATATAAAAGATGTGTAAAGAGCTATGAAGAATTGAATAATGCATAATTAAAATTGCCAAAATATTCAGTATATTGTTTAATGGATTTCTAAAATGACAGAACCTTTGATTCATTATTTACCATTCTTGACTTATCCTAATGCCTTTTTGTAGTCACTGAAATGCCAGGTGGACAGAGAAGAATGTTATTGTATTACTCACCTACATCTAAGCTCTTCCCTAAATTAACGGCTGTAGTAAACAACATCGTATCGTTCTTGAGCATATAGAAATTTAAAGAACAATTGTAAAATAGAATACTTCAAGCAATATAATGTTGAATTTTTCTTCAGTGTGAAAGTCCCTATTTATGTGTCTCAAGTGAGTATATAGTAATTATAGTAAAGAAAGCTAAAGTTTAGGAGAAGTTTTCTCCTTTTTTAAATGTGTTTTAGTACAGGATCTATAAGGTCTCACTACACAGATCAGACTCATAGTGATCTTCCTGTTTTCAACCTCCCAAGCACTGGATTTACAAGCACACACCATGCCCAGTCTTAGTGACCAACTCAGCTTGCCCTGGGGGCATGGCTGGCACTGCACACTGCGGATCCAATAGAGGTTTGTTTCTGATCCTGGTTCATCTTGCATTTTCACCGCTACCACTTAAGGCCAACCTGGTTGGGTTTGTGTGTCACTGTGATGTGTAAAGACACACCAGTCTCACTGGGAAGGGTCCACTTATTGTACTTTGGGTTGAACTAATAGGATGGCAACACTAGTATGTTTTTATCCAATGCCTGGCTACTCTTTGATAGGGCAATAAGCTATTTACATATATTATCTAATTTAGTCCTGGTAATTCTATGGAATTGGCACAATTACAATTTGATGCATTTTCTGATAAATTCTATATAATATACCTACTTTGTAGAAGCTCTTCTGGCATATAGCAATATACCATTATGTAAGACCAATTTATTCTAATACTAAAACCATATAAAGATATTACAAGAAAAAAAAAATCTCAGGACCAATATCCCTCACAAACATGGGAACAAATACGTTCAATAAAATACTAGTAAATTGAGTCCAGAAATTTATAAAAAGGATAATACATTGTGACCAAGCTTATCCTGTGAATGCAAAGCTCATTTAACACGTAAATCAACGAGTATGCCTTAGCACAATAATCTATTAAGTGCAGAAAAGCATCTGACAAAACTTAGCACTTATTTATGATTTTCTTAAACTGTCAGTAGGCGCTGAATAAAAGGAGACTCCTTTAAAAAAGATATCCAAATAGCATGCAAATGGAAAAAGGCCTTAACACTTTTCTCTTGATATTAGAAACTAGACCAAAGTTTCTGTAGCCACTCATCCAAATTTATATTGAAATCCATAGCCAGTATAATAGAACAGGAAATGGCAATAAAAGACACACATTGTAAGGAAGAAGTGGAACTGCTTGTATTAACAGACTATATAGTACCTGCATGAGAAGTCCTAAAGAATCCACATGAGAGCAATTACAACCAATAACATACACAAAAGTCTGTTATGGGCCGGGCAGGATGGCTCAGTGGTCTAAAGTACCTGCTTAGGAAAGCTTAGGTGGTTGCAGGGATCGTGGTTCGATCCCCGGCACCACATGCTTTGCCAGCCCTGCCCTCAGGGCAGGCTGAGCCGGCCATAAAAATAAATAAATAAGCAAACAAAAGTTCTGAAACAAAGAAAAAAGTATTATATTATTATATATTATAATTTTCATATTAATTGACAATTATAAATTCAAATTTAAGAGCAGAACGTCTGAGTACAATGGCACAAAGATAGTCACATATTTAGTAAAATATGTATAGTGTCTTTATGCTGAAAACTGTAAAACACTAATGAAAAACTCAAAAATTTTAATAAATGAAAGGTTCTACTATATTCATGGATTGGAGCACCCAATATATCAATGATGTCAGTTTCCCTTTAATCGAGTACATTAGTTCTATGCATTCCAATCAAAATCTCAGCTAGATTTTTTTAAAAAAATAGGTTAACAGGCTGACTGAAAAGTACATGAAAAAACAAAGAAACTAGACTAGTCAATAATTTTGAAGGAATCAAGCTGGTCATTTCTTACTGCCTGATTTTAAAATTACGTTAAGGTTGTGAGACTCAAGACATATAAGCAAAATGACAGACCAAAAAGAACAAAAAGAAAAAAGATTGTGGAAATCGGCCCACATGTGCATAGTCAATTGATTTTTTTTTACAAATCTATATTATTTGTGTGTGTTATTATAAAAAAAAAAACTAAAGTCAATCCCGTGTACATGGTTCACGTACATGTATATATACAAACATAAGGTATATGTGAAATTCATCTTGCTGTCCTAGAATTTAATTTTTAAAATTATTATTTTAGGTACTATTTAATAACTTTGTTTTTATTGTACTTATTTGTATCATTACTTTCTTATTATAATAAGTATATATTAGTTTTATGTTACATTCAGTAACAACCAACAAAAGTTTTCCTTTTAAATGAATTTAAAGACTCATTTTTCCTTTCTTTCTTTTTGGCAATAGGATCTCACTGTGTGGTTCAGGCTGGCCTTGAGCTCACTGTGTAGCCCAGGCAGGCCTTGTACACTTGGTGACCCTCCTGCCTCAGCCTCCCCAGCTTTGGGATTACAGGTGTGTGCTACCACATCTGGCTTAAAACTATACATTACTGAAAGAAAAACAAATGACAGAACAAATACAAAGATTTTTAAAATCATCAAAATAAAACATAAATGAGTAAAAGTTGATAGTATATTGATTTAAAAAATTTATTTTCAGTACTGAAAACTGAGCCCAAGGACTTCACACTGTGCTTATATCTCTGACCTTTTTAACTTTGGAGACAGAGTCACTATGTTGTCCAGGTTGGTCTTGAACTTCTGGTCCTCCTGTCTCACCCTCCCTGAGTGCTGGGATTGCAAGGATATGGCACCACAACTGGCTTAACCTGTTTGCATTGTACAATTTTGAAAACTTATAAAATTATTTTAAATATTACCTTCAAAGGAGCAACAACATTTAAAAATTCTATCAGTAAGTGATATGTTGACACCATGCCTCTTATTATATAGTTGTTAATCAAATCACAAGTATATATTAATAAAAACAAGGAAAGTCATACCATCTGCCTTTGGGTGACTTGAAATGTTTAAGTGACATGCTTTTCCACCTTCCATTGCAGTTCCTCTCACTACAGAGGTATTTCCTGGTAAACACTTAGTCTTTTGTTTTATATTTTATTTTATGAAAATGTTACCATTCACCTACCCATTGTATATTTAATGATAGTTGTTCACTCCTGATATAAACTAATACAATTACTGCCAGTGCTCCTATTCTTGTGCGAACCTTTTGCAGGACATCTGATGTGTTTCTATTGAATGTGTATACAGGAAAGCTTTTTGGATCAAGGTTCTGTGTGTTTAGTTTTGATACATACTCAAGTTTCCAATGTGCCAAACTGGTTTTACCAGTTTAAGCTTCCAACAATAAAGGCTTAAACTTCTTACTGGTCCAAATACTTGCCAGTGCTTTTTGTATAATCATCTGATTTCTCCCTTATTGTGGCCAATAATATCTGAATTTTGGAGTTCATTTGCACATCCTTGATTACTGATTTCATTTTTTAAATGTATTTGGTACAAGGTCTCACTATTCAGCTCGGACTCAGTGATCCTCCTGTTATCAGTTTCCTCAGCATTGGGATTATAGATGTACCAACACATTTGGTGGCCAGCTCAGCACACCTGGGAGTGGTGGGGCTGGGAGGCATGTGATGCCAAGGATTGAACCTTGGTACCCGCACTTGCCTAAGAAGGTGTTTAGCTGGGTATGGTGGTACATGCCTATAATCCTAGCACTTGGGAGGCTGAGGCAGGAGGATCACTTTGAGTCTGAGACCAGCCTGGTATATAAAAGTGAGTTTAAGGCCAGTCTGAACTGCATAGCATGACCCTGTCTGCAAAAGACAGAAGAAGAAGGGAAGAAGGGAAGAAGAGGAGGAGGAGG
>PVJA010019758.1:0-37924 GCA_004027025.1 Myocastor coypus
ACAACTACCGCAATCTTTTGAATCCTCTTCGCTAGGCTCATGACAGTGGCAGTGGTGGTGGGGGAAGAGTGTCGGCTGGGAATAACCTCTAACAACCTCATGATGTGAGCTGGGGAGAAGAAGTGCGTGCCGACGACCAGCTGCGGGCGGTCGGTGGAGGCCGCGATCTCATCCACATCCAGGGCCGAAGTGTTGGTGCACAAGAGAGCGTCTGGCTTGCACATGGCCGACAGTTCAGCGAAGACCCGCTTCTTCAGGCTCATGTCCTCAAACACGGCTTCGACGACCAAGTCGACGCTGGCAAGGTCCTTCAGAGAGGAGCTGAACCGAGGCTTCGCTCCTGCGCTCCGCTGGCCGCTCTGGCCACCTTTGGATGCTTCCTTCTCCAGGATGGAAGCTACTATCTTCTGGGCAGCTTCTAGCTGCTTCTGGTCTGATTCCACGGCAACCACGGGGATCCCGACCCTTGCAAAGGAAATGGCGATGCCCCGGCCCATTGTCCCCAAGCCTGAAGGTAGAGAGTGACAAAAAATGACTCAGGGGAACTGGAAAATCACTTACTATAAGATGCCTCTGTGGCAGTGAGGCCCTTATAAAAATTGACTCAGAGATGAGGGCGGCTGTTATGGTTTGTGTACAGGTGTCCCCCCAAAGCCTCATGCAGTCATGGGGCACCTTCTGGATTTATAATTGATTATTGTGGCAATGGGTGTTGCCCCTCCCCTGGGGCAGGTGACTTGCATTTCATTGTAAGTGTGCTCTCTTGCTCTTGCCTACCACCATGGAAGGCTGCCCTCCGCCATGGGCCTCTCTGCCTTGGAGCCAGCTGAATGTGAACTGAAACCTCCAGTAACTAGGAGCTAAATAAACCTTTTCTTCCCTCATTTTGAGTGTCAGGTGTTTGTCCCAGCAACAAGAGAAGAGCAACTAACACAGCGGCTCAGTATTAGAGTAGCTTAGCATGCTACAGGACCTGGTTTCAACACACACACGTACACACCCAAGTACATTTATATTTAAGGAACACAAATAGATTGAATTCTATTTTAGCTAGGTATTATGTTAAGTGTTGCAAAGGAAATAAAAATTTGAACATGCACATACAGACTATTAGAATTAGTGAATGGACCCAGCTATGCTTCAGAATACATAAAGCACAAAAATCTCTGTGTGTAATCTGAGTATAAATAGAAAAAAACACACCTAAAGTAGCATCAAAATAATAATACATTTAGGAATATATCTGAAAATAACAAGAAAACCTGTGCTATAAAGCCAGCGAAACACTGCTGAAAAGCATTAATGAGGGGTGGTGTTATAGTTCTGTGTTACACTGGTTTCAATCACAAGAAAGGAAAGGAAAGGAAAGGAAAGGAAAGGAAATTTATGGGGCAAATAACTGAAAGAATTATCTGGGCATAGTTACTCATCACTATAATTCCAGATCTCTATAACGCTGAGAGAGGAGGATTTTAATTTCAAACACAGCCTGGACAACTTAGTGACACCCTCTCTCAAAATTTTAAAAATAAAAATAAAAATGGCTGGGGATTCCGCTCAGTACAAAAGCCCTAGGTTCAATCCTCAGTACCACAACAAACTAAACAAAAAACCTACAGAGAAACAAAAAGAAACACCACGTTGAAGTAGGTTAAGTTGGGGAGACTGAATCATCCTGGTTGGGAAAGAGCAAAGAACCAAAAAGGAATATTTTAAGAAAAGGCAAGAAGAACAATTACTATAGAAAAATTATTTGTTACTAAAGATGTCACTTTGTTTTCATAGCATTTCTTTTTCTTCCTGAACACGCCTAAGACTATTTTCTTGACTCCCTCCATCCTGGTAGGACCTGTAACTCATTCTGGTCAAGGAAACATGGTAGCGGTGATAGAGGAGTTGTGGGAACTGAGACTGGCTGCTAAAATCTTCTGTGCAATCCATCACTGATACCTGGATATAAAGGCCAACTATGAGGCCATGGAAGAGGTCCCAGACCAGGTGTTGCCAAGCTAGAGCCTAGGGGGCCAGCCCAGCCACTATTTTGTACAGCCTGTGAGCTAAGAATCTTTTTACATTTCTAAACAGATGAAAAGACTTAAAAGAATCTACTTTGTGGCAGAGGACAATTATATCAAATTCACATTTCAATGTCCTCAGACGAAGTCATATTGGAACACAAGCAGGCTAATTAATTTCCATGATGTCCATGGCCACTTCTGCCCACAGTGGCAGATGGGAGTAGCTATTACAGCCCACAGAGCCTCAGATGTTTACTGTGGAACTCAGAACTCAGAAGGAAAAGCTTGCTGACCTAGAGAGTAGGGCAGCCCTCGCTGGTGAAAGCCTGGTCCCGGAGGACCCTGATGAAGTAAGAATTGTCGATCCTTACCCTGCTACACCACAGAGGCTGCCTTATGGGCTGTCACAACAACAGGTGATTTGTCATCTAGCCTGGCTCATGTAGGTGAAACAGCTTTGGGAAAGGCATGTATTATTTATCTGCTTGTTTGTTTATTTTTGAGACAGAATCTGGCTATGCAGTTCAGGCTAGACTTGAACTCACAATGTAGCCCTGGCTGGCCTCAAACTTGCAGCAATCACCTGCCTCAGTCTACCGAGTTCTGGGATCACAGTCGTGCGCCACCACACTTGGCTAAAGGCCATTTATAGTGGGGACTGATTTTGATCATAGAATATGTCAGCCCCCAGCTATCACTGACTTAGTTTCTCTAGATTACATTTATTTACTTTCTCAATTTTACTGTGATTGAATAGTATATTATGTACAGTACAATAAATATATATTTTTATACATGTTTTATGTTTAAATTATTTGGCTTGTGAGTTTTTAAATGCCTGCACTTCTGTCCATAACAAGAAGGCCAGATAGCTCTCACTGCTGTAGCAACTTGCTCTGTAAACTTGAGCTGGGGAAAATATCGGAAAAGCAACGTGGGGGATACACAAGTAGCTATGTATTCCGAGCTGCCCACGAAATTTCCTAGATGAGAGTAACTGTGATCTCTGAGGACAACTGGCAGTAATGGATGTAACCTCGAGCAAGAAAGGTGGAGTACCACAGTGCTTCAAGGCCCGGCATCTGGCCCCGGGGGATGCTGGGATTAGAATGTCGAGGGGGATTCTGGGATGGGCTCGGACCAACCCATAATGCAAACTCTAACATGCATCAGCTTAATGTCTTTAGCTCTCAAGGTAGTTCTTTTTTCTTTATTTCTCTAAGCACTTCCACTTAATTACTGAAATAAAAACATGCCCAAAAACAAAACCGATGCTGCTCTGAATAAGTTCTGAAATCTTTCTGCTAGTGACACAACTGTGTGGTCTCAAGACTTGGCAAAAGTATCAGTCAAGGGGACGCAGGGCCAAGCTTTGGCTGTGAGTTGTGCTACTGCGCATGCGTACCGTGCCGGTCATACTGACTTCAGTTTCCTGATTTTGCATCATAAGCACAGACAGACAAGGAAGACCAGCTGGTTTCCTCCCCCAAGTTCACTCCTCTGGAACTGAATTTGGTCCGGAACCTCATCTCCCCAGGAAGATAAATCAAGAAGAAAGATGCTTTAAATTCCTCTGCAAGGCCTCATTAACTACAATCTTCTCGCAGCCCGATGGCCTGCGATGAGAGCTCAGGCCAGGCAGGAGAGCAGGAACCTGCAGTGGCCCGGACCTGAGCTGTGAGGCCTGGGCACAGGTCCGTAGCTGTGCACTGCTGGGACAATCAGGTCGGGATTTTTCCAGGGAGCACTGTAGAAGATCAGTGACTCTGAGTTTGAGGCCACTAGGAAGAGAATGGCTCAAGTGATGCCTTTAGGGACAGGGGTTCTAGCCCCAGTACGACATGCCAAGCCAGCCCCACTGTCTGGCATGCTGAGCTGGAGACCAAGCCCAGGGGTGGTGGCACATGCCTGTAATCTCAGTGCTGGGGAGGCTGAAAATAGGAGGATCACTATGAGTCTGAGCTGTGTGGTGAGACTCTACACCAAATGCATTAAAAAAAAAATTAAATCTGAATGTTCAAGAAAATCAGGACAAGGGGAACTGATCAAGTCAAGGATGTAAGTGGGATAACCAACTACCAGGCACAGAAACGTAAGAGAAACATGGTGAGAGGGTGGAGCTTCAAAGTTCAGAGATGGGGAGATTTTCCCAATGATGGCAAGGCCCATTGGGAAGGCATGCGTGCAGATGGTAGCAGTGAGGTGACAGGAGGGGAATGCCACCGAGTTTGAGGATGTGGAGGAACCCAGAAGCTACAGTGCAGAGACCTGGCCACACCATCTGGATGGGAGGTGGGATTGGGACCAAAGTAGATGACTGTGAGCCAGGTACTAAGGTTTCCAAGGACACTGAAGAGCATGGACAGAAAGGGGAGCCTGCATGGCAGGTCCACAAACAAAAGGGCCCAGCGAAGAATAAGAGACCTGAGGGACAATTGAAAGGGGACTCTGAGAGCCACAGCATGTGGGAGGAGTAGGAACATTCTCTTGGCCAGATGAGGGGAAGCCAGATTTTGATCAAGAGACAGAAAAGAAGACGCCCAGGGAAGAAGGTGAGCATTTGGAACATTCTAGAAGGCATGCGGGGCCAGCAGAAGGATGTAAAACAAAATGATAGTGGTTCTGCACGGAGAGAAGAGAATGGACCTCCTAACCCAAAAAGACAATAGAATTCATTTCAACACCTACCTATAAGAATGGCAGGTCACAGCTTGAAATTCACTACCAATAATCGCTATTGGAGTCATTTGGATGGGGAAAAGGTGGGGGTGAGAAAAACGCGCCCAAGTCTGGCATCAGACAGCCATAGGATGGGGCCTTCACCCCACTGGAGTTTAGTCTCACTGTTGAAATATTTCTGTCTCTAGGACTCATCCATAACACTAACTTAGCTGGCCTGAACACTGTGTTCAGCGCAGAAGTCAGAGTCTGCAGGCCCTAGTTTATGGGAGCACTTGATGTGCAGACTTGGGGAATCCCACGAGGTACCCCACCTGCTCACCGAGAACACCAACTGAAGAGATGGGTCGGGCAGTGACTGTTTTCCAGGAGGCTCCAGACGGGGTCGACCACTTAGCTGCGCTTTTCTCTGCAAAGAAAGCATACTGCAGGGCTTTGGACTGCCCTGACTGCTGCAGGTACAGAAACAGCTCTGTCTCCTTCTTGCTGCCCTCTTCATAGGGGTACTGCACTGAGGCCTGGACAGAGCGGATGCAGCTCTCCGGAGCCAGGCGACCAGGGTAATGCTTCCGCACCTTCTCGAAGGCCTCACTGAAAATGGCGTCCATGTTGGGCAGGCTGGGCACCGGCCTGTTGAGGAGTCTGCGAGGCTCCAGAGGTTGATCTGAGAGGAACAGAAAGGAACAGGGCTGTAGTGACATAACATACATTTTTCTAGCAAAATAATAATAACAACGGATTCAAAGAACCAGATTCATACTATGATTCAATAGATTTAATGGAATATTAATATTAAAATCTCTGGCATTGTTGTAGCTTAGTCCTATAAGACAGAATTTAACCCCACCCATGATGCCAGCTTCTGGAAGGCTGAGGCAGAGAGGTCACAAACTCCAGTTCAGCCTGAGCAACTTATCCACTTAGATCCTGTTTCCAAATAAAAAATAAAAAGGGCTGGGGATTTAGCTCCATGCAAAGGCCTTGGGTTCGCTCTCTAGTATTACAAAACCAACAAAGACAGGATAAGAGTGACACAAAATAGACACAGAAATGAATGGAAGACAACTGAGAAGGCATCAGTTGCTCCTTATAGTTATGTTTAATTGCATTTCAACACAGGTGGCCACAGCTCAGTGGGACAAGGAGTGTTTGTTTTTTTTTTTTTTTTTTTTTTTTTTAACAAATGGTACTGAGGTCGTTGAATATCCACATACAAAATAAATAAAAATTGTTAGTTAGTTAAACAAATAGATCCCTCTCCAGCACCACAGCAGTAAGGAAACTAATTACACATGGACCAAAAATCCATAGATGAAGTAAACTTCTAAAAAAAAAATTGTAGAAGACAACAGGGGAACTTCTTTATTTTTTTGTCTTCTTTTTTTTTTTTTTTTTTTGAGACAGGGTCTCGCTATGCAGTTGAGGCTGGCCTTGAGCTCACTTTTGTAGCCCAGGCCTGCCTCAGCCTCCTGAGTGCTGGGATTATAAGCGTGCGCCACCACGCCCAGCTGGAACTTCTTTATGATGCTGGGTTAAGGAATGTTTCTTGGGTACTCCCAAACCAAAGGAATTAGCTATAAAAATCGCTAATTTGTACAAAAAAGGAATTAAAGACTCAAAAGAAACAAATATCATTAAAAAAAAAAAAAAAAAAAAGCCAGCCAGGCGTGGTGGCTCACACCTGTAATCCCAGCACTTGGGAGGCTGAGGCAGGAGGATTGGTGTGAGTTCGAGACCAACCTGGGCTACAAAAGTGAGCTCAAGGCCAGCCTGAACTGCATAGCGAGACCCTGTCTCAAAACGACAAAAAAAAAAAAAAAAAAAAAAAAAAAAAAAAAAAAAAAAAAAAAAAAAAAAAAAAAAAAAAGCAAGAAAAATCATAGGGAAAGACTCAAAAACAATAGCGTGGGTAAAAATACTTGGATGGTGAGCACGGCAATGCTCCCCCTGCAAATAAAGCAGGGAAACCTAAGAAGGACGGACAAGCACAAAGAAGGACTGCAAGGGAACACCAGAGTCAATAATCCTGGTCAAACTGTGCACCTTGTGAGGTAAACATGGTGAATACAAATGAGATTCTGCGAATCAGTTCTCACTCACTGTCCTCTTTCTCTATCTTACGTTTCTAGCAAGTACTTATGCCAAAGCAGCACCAAGAGATGACAAGATTTCCAACAGTGAGACCCACTCCCGACTGCTGCTTCTGTAGTATCAAGGACCAGGGGCTGGGGCTGCCCGCTGCCACCTTTGTATTTACAGAAGAGGTTTCAGGACCACCTAATTTTGTGGAAACCTTTCCTCCTGTGGATGATGCTTCCTAAACCTCCCAAAAGAGACCAATGTGGTCTCCATGCCTAAGGGACTAGAATGAAAATAACAAGTGTGTCTTCAGACAGGGAGTCCTGAGCACATTTCATTATCAGAATGCCCCCCTTCCACATCTAACCAGAACTCCCTTTTACTTTTGGGAAAATTTGTCAGAGTCAAAACCCTATAACTGCTTCAGTGGAACATCTTCACTGGAAGACATTCCAACAACCCTGTGAGATGAGCCTTTGCTTTCACCAAGCGGGAGAACAGAGGCTGTGTTCTGCCTGCAGCCCAATATTCTTCAAGCTCTTCCCAAACACTCGTACTGATTGACCAAGTACAGTGCAGATCACCACGATGCCCAGGAGGAGGCATTCCATTTCTTGTGAATCACCACAGACATATTTTATGCATACTTACATTTCTATACCCTTTAGACACATACACTCTCTTCTGGCCTCCCTCTTTTTTGTTACACAAATGGCAAACCACTACATATCATGATGCTTTCTTTTACTTAATACTAAGTACACCAAGGGTTTTGTACCATAGTGGTAACTTAAAAAAAAAAAAATTGTATTGTCTCCTACCACTTGGACGGAAGACCCATAAAATATTAAAGAATTCCTCCATTAAAATGGACATGTAGCCAGGCGTGGTGGCGCACGCCTGTAATCCCAGCACTCGGGAGGCTGAGGCAGGAGGATCGGTGTGAGTTCGAGACCAGCCTGGGCTACAAAAGTGAGCTCAAGGCCAGCCTGAACTGCATAGTGAGACCCTGTCTCAAAAAAGACAAAAAAAAAAAAAAAAAAAAGGACATGTAGCTTGTTCACAGTTTGTGCTGTTTTTGTCATTAACTTCTTACTTAAGATTTTCTGGGCAAATCTGATGGCTTCTTCAAGTGGGTCTGAGTTGACAACCACATCCAGAATGCCCAGCTTGAGTGCTTCACTGGCTGAGAGATGCCGTCCTAAAACAGAACAAAATGAAACAAATGAAGAGCGATTCAAGAGTAAGGTGGAAGCCCTGCGCCCTCTCACAGGAAAAGCATCTTTCCTGGATATAAATGTGAATCAGGTGAAATGGATATAGAGCACCCTGCCTGATGTAGTCCGAAGACCACTCAGTGGACACAGCCAGTAATCCAAATGCAGGTGTAGCTCTACTCCTACCTAGTCTGTGTGGCCCTGGGGAGCTGTGCCAGGACTACAATTTCCTCACTGATAAATGGGAATAATTGTGCTTCCCTCACTAATTCTGAGTAGAGGATGAAGACTAAATAGTCTACATGTTCTGTAAATCCCTACAGAAATCCTTTACAACCTATGAATCTCTGTACACAGATAAGAGGTGGTTCATTTTCAGATAATAATAGAGGTGGTGGCAGCAGAGAGACAGCAGTACCATTCTCTGAGATAGAGCCACACGCCAGAGGCTGCAATTGATTGACGAAACAGTCCCCATAAGAACGCACTGAAGTGGGTTGAGGGAAAAGTAGTGATTGCAATGATGTGACAGGAGGGAGCATGGAAATTACGTGGGCAAATGGGTTGGTTTTCTGGCTACATTCCAGCTCCACTCTTTAGCTTCTGGTGTCTCCATCCTGTGAGCCTTGGAGCCCTGGCTCCTGCCATGGAAGGGAGAAAGCAAGCAGAGATGAGGCCATCCCAACACACACCCCTACCTGCTCTAGAAACACGTGTCTCCAAAAGCACAAGCTTCAATTCACTCGAGCGGTAACAATGGTGTTTAAAGAAGGAAGCTTTGGGAGCAAAATTAAACCAACAATCAAGAAACCTGAACGACTGCTTTCCAATTCTTTGAAAGAGAGCAAAGGGGTAAATCAGAAGTGTTTGGAGTACTTCCCAGCCTGGAAAAAAGATCATCTCCAGAGACAGAAAAAGGCAAGTTATGGCTGGGAAAAATCTCGCCCTAGGCCTGACAAAGAAGTCCCCAAGACATCTGTGCTGTCTGCCTAATCACCTAGGCCATCTTCCTTAGCAGTGAAACAAGACAAAGTTTTACCCAGAATCCTCTCTAAAGTTCCTGTGCCTCTAAATTTGCAACACACTCACAAAACTCACAAGTTCAAACTCATCCTTATCATGCAGGAAGCACAGCCTATGCATTAGCAGAAGACCTTCCGGGCCCTGCACCCATAAATGATGAGAACCAGGCCTAGGAGGGGAGGGAGCCCCAGGAGGTGGGGACTAGTTTTCCCTTAAGCTGAGTGTGTTTTGGTCCCATGCCTATTGCACTTTAGGAAACAGTTCCTTCTGGTCTTACCCAGAAGTCAGTTCTTTCCATGGAATCTTGGCTTCAGTTTCCTATATCCGAGACTGTGCCCAGAGCACTGAGTGAGGACGTCACTTTCGTATCTGTTTTCCCAGATGGGCAAGACTCCTCTTTCTTTCTTTCTTTCTTTCTTTTTCTTTCTTTCTTTCTCTCTCTCTTTCTTTCTTTCTTTCTTTCTTTCTTTCTTTCTTTCTTTCTTTTCTTCCTTTCTTCCTTCCTTCCTTCTTTCCTTCTAATGAGCAGAATATATTGGTTGGGCGAAAGAAAGCTCTTGTCTGAGAGAGGAACAGGAAGGGGTCCTGAGAGGGTGGGATAGGCGATTCTCCTTTGTCATTAGACGCAGAGATGTGTTCTGTGCTCCTCGTCTGAGATGACGTGACACTCCTGTCATCAGCATTATGCTCATTTTCTATGGGCTCAGCTTAGAAGCTCTCAGTTGTTGGATGGGAGTTAAATGTTGAAACAGCTCAGCCCCTCAGGTCCTGCCTTCTCTAATCTTTACATGCCTCAAAAGAAAAGTACTAAGTGACAGGAGACGATCAGAAATGAGTCCAGAAAAAGGAAGTCTTCTTATATTCCTGGTGCGTTATGGAGACAATTTCTCCAGGAATCTTCATATTCAGCTTGGAGAGGTGACAGCAGGGAATATCAAGAGCTACAGTTGCCTGACCAGTGCAAGACCAGACCTGAATGGAAACTGAAGCACAACAGGCTCAATATTTCTCTCTAGAGGGTAAGAGGGGGAGTCAGGGCAAATTGTTCTCCTGAAATCTGCCCTCCAGGTGTTAATCAAGGCTGCCAACCTCTTGCCTTTTAGCTGCTAGTCGGAGTCCCATGATTTATTAAGAGGCATGTATATTTCCTAAATAGAAACTAGTTTTATAAAAAGTTCCATTTTACAGCATTTCATAATTCACATTTTGGTTGGTACCAAAGTCCACTAGGGGACGGTCTAACGCTATTTTTTCCAGTCTAAGACACCAAAACACAAAAGCCGAAAAAAGTCAAACAGGTCAAGCAAGGTGCCCCAGTAAATTCAGCAACTAGCAAGTGCAAATGCAACCTATAAAAACGAGAACACAAAGACCTTGCCTGCAAAAGTAAAATGCTCTATCAAAGAAGTATCATTAAAAAAAAAAAAAAGAAGCATCATTAGCCTCCTATGTTTGCAACTTAAATTTATCAGCATTTTAACAAAAAACACTGTGCGAAACAGAGAAGGTGTCACAAGTCAAGAGGTCACCGACTGACAAACAAGGACAGCAATTTCCAAGGACCTGAATGGGTCACAGTCCAGGATCCAGGAAACCAAAGCAAGCGCTTACCTCCTTCCAGTATCTTGGTCCAGACCTCCAAATGACAGAGGAGAAATCATAACTCCTGGCCCGTTAGACATTAGAAATGCTGAGCCTGCATTCCCCTAAACTGAAGAATGAATTCTAAGGAATAACGAAAGAGGTTAAGAATAAGGAGATAGCTCTTGAGAAGCAGAAGGGGCCATAAAGGTGGTAAGCCAGTGGTAAGCCTTTAAACTTCCCCTTTAAAGGAAGTTATATAGAGCAAAACCACAAGGTGGGCACAATCTGGGTCCACACTATGATCAACCAACAAGCATGGCCACTTAGGGAACAGGATCCAATGGGGAAGCAGGTCACACAGCAAGTGCACATGGACAGAACAAGGACTTTTTCAGGAACACATGGATGGGTTAAGAGTCCTGGTCACCTCCCTGGGTGACTGGTTTCTATATAGACCTTCCTGGGTTAGATGATATCAATTGTAGTATAATCTTTGATTTATTGCTTACCCCCAGGGGAGGCATGCAGGCCCGCTCATTTTGTCTTTATTGTCAGGCCCGAGCTTGGACAGAGGGCTCCTCTACCCACAGTTGTACTGTGTTCTTCCCTTCTGCACTGAAGCCACTGAGGTCCCAGCCTGGCTGACTGCCTATCATTGTAGACTAACTGTCTACAATACCTCTAGTCCCGTTCAGAGCACTGGGTAAGTGCAACTCCTCAGGCTGCTTCCCCCACCCTCACCCCAAGGTGGTGCTGGGGATTACTTTAGGGCCTCCTTGCTGGGAGAGCATTTGGCCACAGAGCCAATTCCCAGCCCTTTAACATTTTTTATTTTGAGGCAAAGTCTCAGGAAGTTGCCCAAGCTGGTCTTGAACTTTAGATCCTCCTGCCGCTATCTCCAAAGTAGTTAGGATTCCCAACCTTGGACCCTGTCCTCGGCATCAGCTTGGGCTGCCACCCGTGCAGATGTCAACCTCTGTCCAGCAGGCCCTAATAATAGTTCTGTGTGCGCCGAGGAGACTCTGATTCCACTGAGATGGGGAGGGGTCTCTCTTATTCATGCTGAAGGCTCAAAATGGTTTTCCAGGTTTCCTCACCACTTTTTATTCCAAACTTAAAAACAAACTTGGTTTCATGGACCCCTTGTCAAAATATCACTCTAAGTCCCCACAAAATTATACATTCTACAACACAGACAGGTACATGATTCCAATGGTACCCTTCTAACTCATGATGACCTCTTCTATGCAACTGAAAAATCTGTCATGTTGTTACTGGTTTTTTCATCTTTGGAAATAGGGCTTCACTACATAGCTGAAGCTGCCATTGAGCTTACAGTGATCCTCCTGCTTCAGCCTCCTAAGTGCTGGGATGATAGGTACGTGTCACAGCTGGCTCATTCTTAGTGCTTTATTTCTCTTCATGTTAAGAATAGTGGCTTTTCTTGTGGCAGTGCTTTGGGAAAAGAACAACCCCAGTTTTTTTTTTCTTTCTTTCTTTCTTTCTTTCTTTCTTTCTTTCTTTCTTTCTTTCTTTCTTTCCCTCCTCTTCCTCCTCTTCTTCTTCTTCTTCTTCCTCTTCCTCCTCCTCCTCTTCTCCTCCTCCTCCTTCTCTTTCTCCTTTTTTTTCTTTTGTCAAATAAGCCAGTCTGACTATTCAACTTCCTCTAGATACTGACTTCACACTGAAAGTGAGTTCCCAAAACTCCTCCATATTTCCTCAAAGTGCAGTTCTGGAAAGCTTAGGATTTATGGGCTCATTCCACACCATGAAGATTTGCTCATAGATTTTCTGCTTCTTTGCTCCCTTTGTTGTTTGTCTTTTATAGAACAAGCCATCTCTTTTGCTGTGAATTTCATCCTACCTTGGAGTGTAAGCATCCTCCGAAAAATTCTAGGTCAGACCCTTCAAATGCTTCAGCTTCTCTAAGATGTGCCTAACGCATCACTATAAACTAATGCCATATGTAACTTGATTTTTAAAAGTAAATGTAATATTTTGTTTTTCTAGTTTTCCTTTCAGTTTTGCTAGGTTTTATCATGCTTAACTTATTTCAAATAACAAAGCCATTTTTAATGCTTTAAGACTCGTTCTTTTCAGGATCCAGAGATAACTCATTGGCTTAAGTGCCTGCCTGGCAAACATAAGGTCCTGAGTTTGCTGAGTGTGGTCCCCAGCACCTCCCCCCACACACCTCATTACTGTCAGACTTGGCTCAGTTACATAGTTTTCTACCATAGTTTTTATGCAGATTTCTACTAAAATTCACAAACATTGTTTGCACTTTTTAAAGAGTACAAAGCTAACTCTTAGCAACCCCTTGCACTCTTTATTTTTTATTTTATTTTTTTTTTTGTGGGACCAGGGTTCGAACTCACAACCTTGCACTTGCCCAGCAGGCACTTGTGCCTCGGAGCTATCTCCCCAGCCACCCCCTTGCACTCTTTAAAAATGTTTCTATATGAAATCATTTAAAAATAACAACTAAGGGGCCCGGCAGGATGGCTCAGTGGTCTGGAGCGCCTGCTTGGGAAAGCTTGGGCAGCTTCAGGGACTGCAGTTCGATCCCCGGCACCACATGCTGTGCCAGCCCTTCCATCGGGGCGGGCTGAGCCAGCCATAAAAATGAGTGAATAAACAAAATAAAGGTTCTGAAACAAGAAAAAAAAAAGTATATAGAAAAAAAATTTAAAAATAACAATTAAAACTCATTACATGTCAACAAAAGTTTTTATACAAATAAGCACAGTCAACAAAAATCTGTAGGTTTTATCAAATATTTCCCAGGATATCAATTAATACTTAGATCTCCTTAGAAAGAGATAGTTGTGGGAATCCAAATGTGGATTTCTATCTGTAGGAAGGTTCTAAGTATGCTATATTTTTAAAAGCCCCATTTCCAGTTTACAGTTAAAGTATCCCTGCATGGACACATAAGCACAAAGTGATCAAACCAGGACTTTTCTAGGTGCTACTTCTCCACACAGATCTAGACGGTTCCTAGCAAGGCTCACACTGACCTGAGGTAATTATGTCAAGGGCAGCCGGAATTCCAATGAGCCTCGGGGCCAGCTGGGTCCCTCTCCCACCAGGAAGAATTCCTATTGTGACTTCTGGGAAACCAACGTGAGCCTGTGGGAGATTGAAAGCAGAAAGGCATTGCAGGGAGATAGCAGCCTCCACGGCGGACCAGAACCCTCTCAGCTTTCCTCTGCCTTTGCAAGGCATTGCTTCACAAAATTCACCAGGAGCTTTCCAGGTCTCCTCACTGTACACCCCCTGCCTTGAGTCACAGTGTAAGCAGAGCTGTGCAAAGTGTTCTAGTTCAAATATATTTCTAGCGCCTGGTATATTTTTCCTCTGAAGTTATTGTGATCAGTTTAGACACCAAACATTGAGGTGAGTTTTTTTGTTTTTGTTTTTTTGGTGGGACCAGGGTTCAAACTCACAACCTTGCACTTGCCCAGCAGGTACTTGTGCCACGGAGCTAGCTCCCTAGCCCCAGTCACCAAAAATAATAAACACCAGTAGAGCTTTCATGGGGGCTGTAAGAGACAGGAAGTATAAGAAAACGAAAAGGAATCCCACAGAATGGGAAATGATATTGGGAAATTATAAATTTCTTAGAGGACTCCCATCTGAATATAACAATAAATTTGGGAATTCAAAAATAAAAGGATAGCTAGATAAAAATGAGCAAGGGATCTGAACAGACATTTTGTAAAAGAAGACACGCACATAGATGCTCAATATCGTTACTTTCAGGAGAATGTAACAATAATCTATAGTGAGATACTTCATATTCAGTATAATGAACATCATATAAAGAGTATTATAGGCAGTGAAATTAGGTAGAAATATTACAGCAGCCACACAGGGCTGGGCTCTTGAAGAGGTCAGTGCAGAAAATAAGAACCTACTATAGCTGGGAGCAGAGATGCATCTGTCCAAGGCTAGGCCTCAAGACAAAGCTAAGATGACCAGGCACATCTGTGTCCCTAAGAGACAAGCAAGAAGGTAAATATTATGCTACAGTTCATATTTCCTGGTTTAATAAAGTCTAGATAAACAGGAGTCACTTAGGTGGGTGCTATGGTAACCTGATTTCCCATTAGATCAATATTACCTAGGCAGTTATACACATAATCTTGTTGGTCGAGCGTAGTTTTGACCCACATCACACCTACCCTGTGATTTTGCTCTATGAAACTGTCTTTGAGAAGTGCACTTAGGGGCTGAGGAGACAGCTCAGTACAATAAACACTTGCCTAGAAAGCGCAAGGGCCTGAGTTCAATCCCCCATTTCAGAAAAAAAAAAAAGAAAAAGTCAATAGAAGTGGGCTTGTTGGCAACCCACTTTTACGCTCCCCAGGAGCTTTCTCTTTCAATAAATTATTCTTCGTCTTTACCTCTGTTTTTCCTTAAAATTCACTCTATGATTTTGGAAAACAGAAGCTCAGTGTGTCTGACATCGAACAGGCTGAGAATTATACTGTTCCCCCTCTATCGAGAGCAAAAAACATCAAATGTTGAAGAGAATGTAGAAGAGGTGGAGCCCTTTTGTATTGCCCCTGTAGGCTGTAAAACTATGTAAACACTTTGAAAAATAATTTTGCAATTTCTCCAAGGTTAAGCACAGAGCTGCCATGTGAACGAGCAAGTTTGCTCTTGAGTCGAAACCCAAGTGCAATGAAAATATGTGTTCTCAACAGTATCTCAGGCAAACTGTCAAATACAGTTGTTCATAAAATCCACAAAAGTGCTATAAAACCCAAGCTTTCATCCACTGACAAAAGCCTAAGTGCGGTATACTTATACAAAGGGGTGGTGTTCAGTCACAGACAGGCATAACAGATAGGCTCATGCCACAGTGTTGATGAACTTTAAACACACAGGCTAGATGAGGGAGCCCTGGCTTGAAAGACCACCTACTGTGTGAATCCGCTCATATGGATATCTGGACCAAGTAAATCCTCAAAATCAGCAAAAAAAAACGTGGCTCAATAGTTGCCTAGAACTGGAAGACAGGGAATAGAGGGTTATTGAAACCCCCTGATGAAATATTCCAAAGTTGTGGTTGTGGTTACACAACTGTGAATGGACTGTGATATCGCTGCACTATACTCTTTAAATGGGTCACTTGTGTGGTGATGGAAACAATGTTACGCAGGACAAAAAAAGGAAGCCAGGCTGCAGCTCAGCCCAGACAAGATGGTGCGGTGGAATCCATGCCACACTGCCTTTCCTGCCATTGAGAAGTGGCCAAATCTCAGCTGGTCATTTCAAGGCTGGGAAGAGAAGGCCTCTTACACCCAGGTTGCCCTGTGCCCAGAGCGTTAATGCCAACAACTCCGAAGTCTCTTGCCTACATGCCCCCTAGGAAGCTCTCCTAAGGCAACGACCACGTGCCCTGCCCCATGCTCACGCCTCTCCCCTCCTTACTGCCCACAGCTCGGATCTCTGCTCATTCTACAGAAGGTCATGGTGAGAGGGACACACACAAGGCACGCCGAAGACAAGTGTGTGTCTTTAGAAACTTTGGAAGTATTGAAAACCTGCGAGGAAACAATGACAGGCATCATAGTAAGGCTTGAATATCCCCTATGGTGACCGCTTGGGAGAAGAAGTGTCTCAGCTTTTGGATTCTGGCATAATTGAATACACACAATGAGATACACTGGGAATGGCACCCAAATCTAAACAATAAATTAAATTCATGGACTGAAAGGCAAAGGATGGAAGACAATACTCCCTGTGACAGGAATCCCCCAAAAGCAGGGGTAGCTACTCTATTCTCAGACAAAGTGAATTCCAAAGCCGGGCGTGGTGGCGCACACCTGTAATCCTAGCACTCAGGAGGCTGAGGCAGGAGGATTGGTGCGAGTTCGAGACCAGCCTGGACTACAAAAGTGAGCTCAGGACCAGCCTCAACTGCATAGCGAGACCCTGTCTCAAAAAGACAGAAAAAAAAAAAAAAAAAAAAAAAAAAAAAAAAAAAAAAAAAAAAAAAAAAAAAAAAAAAAAAAAAAAAAAAAAAAAAAAAAAAAAAAAAAAAAAAAAAAAAAAAAGTGAATTCCAAGCCAAGACTGATTAAGAGAGACAAGAAGGTCACTACATCCTACTAAAGAGAACAATTCAAGAGGCAAACATATCAAAAATAGACATGCAACAAACACCAGTGCACCCAACTGTATAAAATAAATATATAGTTTTAAACCTCATTTATTTATTTATTTGTGTTATGGCTGGCTCAGCCCGCCCTGGGGTGGGGTGGCACAGCATGTAGTGCTAGGGATAGAGCAGCGGTCCCTGCACTTGCCTAAACTTTCCTAGGCAGGTGCTTTAGACCGCTGAGCCATCTCGCTGGCTCTAAAATAAATATTAATGGGTATGAAAAAGCAAATAAGCACTAATACAATTGTATTGGGGGAACTCAATATTTCACTGTCACAAAAAGACAGATCGACTAGACAAAAAAATTAACAATGAAGTATTAGAATGGAACCAAATGTTTGAACAAATGAGATGTCCACAGAGTGTCCCACTCCACAACACCAGAATACACATTCTTCTCAGTTGCACACAAGATGTTCTCCGAAATATATCACATGCTAGCTCATGGACCATGCTTAAGTAATGCAGAGATTGAAATTATCCCATGCGTATCATCAGACCTTAGTGCAATGAAATTGGAAATCAGTGGTAAAAGAAACTGCAAGAGCTTCATAGACACATGGGCATTCAACAGGACCCTCCTGGACAATCATTGTGTCACAGATGAAATTGAAGAAGAAATTAGACAGTGCCTGCAGTGAAATGATGGCAATACACCATGCCAGAACTTACGGAACACAATGAAAGCAATCCTGAGGGACATTTCTATCAGTGAATATCCACATCAGGAAAGCAGAGCAGGCACAGGCGGTGAACCTCAAACTTCTAGAAAAAGAAGAACAGGCTAAGCCAAAAGCTCATATAAGGAGGAAATTACAAAGATCAGAGCAGAAATTAATGCATTTAAGACCAAAAAAATCAATACAAACGATCACTGAATTGAAGAGTTTGTTCTTTGAAAAATTAAGTTGACAAACCCTTCCTTAGCCAACCTCATCAAAAAAAGAAAAGGGGTGGGGGTGGGGGATGGGAGGAGAAAAGACTCAAATCCGCACAATTAGGAATGAAAAGGGTGAAATCACAATGGACCCTGCAGAAATCCAGAAGATTATCTATATAGACTTTGAGAAATCCTTCAGAAGATACAGGCAAATATACAACAAATCATTAAAATGTCACAGATGCTGACCAAGTAGGCTTCCTCCCAGAGATAAAGATGGTTTCATGTAGGCAAACAAAAAATGCAATCCATCACATAAATGGAAGCAAGGACAAAAACCACATAAATATCTCAATAGATGTAAGAAAAAGCCTTTGATGGAAAATTAACCTTCTTTCATGGTTTAAAAACTGAAAGTGATACAGAAGAACTTTCCTTCAATCAGATAAAAGGCATTTATGCCACACTGACTGCCAACATCATATTAAATGGGAGAAAAATGAAAGCTTTCCCTTTAAACTGAGGAGCAAAACAACCACACCATCACTCCCGTTCAACAGAGGAAGAGCAACAGGCAAGGAAGAAAGGAAAGGGAAACGTCAAATTATCACTGCAGTGATTCCTTGTGCACCATCCGTGGTTGTCAAATGGCTCCAAGCTCACACTTCCCACTGCTCAAAGAGCAAAATTTTAAAAAAATCTGCTTAGTGTTCGTAACTTCGCTTGATAGTTTAATCAAAAATCCAAACACACAAAAAAAACTGTACAATTTGTTGAAGTCCTGGAATAATGAACTTTTAAGAGCAAGCTTGAGGTCTCAGAACCAGTTATTTGCTTTTCCATTCCTTCTTATGGAAAAAATAATTCTGTTCTCAAAATTTTAGGTGTTCAAACATGAATTTGGAAGAAATTGAGTTTGACAACCAAAATACCATTGTATTTATAGGTGACATGATCCTCTATATAGAAAAATTTAAAAATCCATATAAAAACTCTTAGAATGAGGGGCTGGGGGTTGGGCTCAGTGGTAGAATGTTTGCCTAGCAAGCTGGAAGCTCTGGGTTCAATCCTTGGCACCAAAATATAAAAAAACCCTCCCCTAAAACACAGTTCAACAAAAAACTTTTAGAATGACCAAATTCAGGACACAAAAATGAACATACAATCATAAGTAGGATTCCTGTACAGTAATAATGAATCTCCTGAGAAGGAAGTTAAAACAAAATACCATTCACAATAGCACCAATAAAAATTAAGTACTTAAGAATTAAGCTAAATGGTGCCAGGGAGATAGCTCAGTACTCTACTAAGTGCCTGCCAGCAAGCGCAAGGACCTGAGTTTGATCCCCAGTACCATATGCCGGCCCCAGAACCCAGGGCAAGCCATGCTGGCCACCAAAACCAGGCATGGTGGCGCATGCCTGTAATCCCAGCACTGGGGAGGCTGAGACAGGAGGATCACTGCAAGTCTAAGTGTGCACAGTGAGACACTGTATCAAACACATAAATAAAAGATTTTTAAAAACTAAAGAAGTGAAAGACCTTTGCAATAAGAACTGTAGCACTCTAAAAAGAAATTTAAAAGCACATCAAGAAATGCAATGATTTCTACTATTCGTGGATGGGATAACCAACGTAATGAAACTGGCCATACTCTCAGAACTGACATATAGATCTCGCACAATCATGATCAAAGTAACAACTACATTCTTCACAGAACTGAACAACAACAAAAAATCCCCACACCTTTGAATTCATATGGAGCCATAAGAGACCCAGGATAGCAAAAGCAATCCTGGGTAACAAGAGCAAAGGAAGAGGCAGCACAAGCTAGAGTTGGAGTTATACTGCAGAGCTACGAGGCTAAAAATGGTAAACCAAAAATCCCATATACACCAACATCAGCCTTTAAAAGTGAGAGCAAGATCAGTCCATTCCGAGGTAAACAAAACCTGAAATTTTGGGCAGCAGCTCTGTGCTACGAGAATACCTTCCGGTGGAAGTGGAAGGACAGTAGACAGGAATTTCAGGGCACCTGAAGAAATAAAGAATGACATTCAAGGATAACCAGCTAGGTAAAGAGAGGAGGAGAGTGCTAGCCTACTTTTGTTTGCAGTTCCTCTGGATCTTGACAACAGCTACACAAAGGAGAGGGTCGTTGTGATTTTGTTGACTGTCAAAATTAAGTCAGTATTGATCTGGACTCGACTGCCACAACTCGAGATTTTAATTGTAATCGCAAGGCTCTCCCCCACTGAGAAAATAATTTTAAAATATTGTATAAGAGACCAAAAGAAAATTAAAAGGTACTCTTAAAAATATGCATTTAACCAGAATGTAACCACTAACAAAGGAACTAAGCAACATACACAGAAAACAAAGGGCAAAATGGCAGAAGCTCGGTGCTGCATCAGCAACGACATTAGATGTCACTGTATACAGTACCAAGACTTTTCAGTCTTTCCAACTGAAAGACAGCAATGACAGAATAAAGGACATTTAATGAGGGACTAAATATAATATTCATATAAAAACATACACACTAGAGAAAAATACCTCCCAGTAAGAGAAACGACAGGAAAAAGCTATAAGGAAACAATGTAGGAAAAAGAGCAGAAGCTGAAATAAGAGCATGGAGCTCCCCTTTGATGGATGCACCATAAGACGGTCCTGGAACGCCGGTGACAGGAAGCAATGAAACAGAGGACTCTGAGCAGTAGCCATTCACTAACCAGCCAGGCCGGAAACGTGGCCGTACGTGAAACGTCATAGGTGTGTGTAGACCACGTACCTCAGCGTCAGCGCAGGAGATGCCTAAGGCTTGTTAACCAGCAGGGTGACCATTTAAAATGATCACCTCTGATGCTGCTGGCCACATGCAGATCTTGTCCTAAAGAAAAGTACCCTGTCCCAACCCCCACGGGGAGCTCAGCTGTTACCTTGGCATGCGCAATCCTGTAGTGACAGCCCAGCGCCAGCTCCAGTCCCCCTCCTAAGGCCACACCTTGGATAGCGGCCACCACTGGCTTGCTATATCTCTGGATTTCATCCACTACAGGCCCCAGTCCTGGGCCAAAGGAGTTAGGTACACTGAAGCCCCGGATGTCTGCACCTAAAGGACACAGGGACAAAGAGAAACGAAAGTCTTGAGCTTTCTTATTGACCCGAAGGTACCTGATCCTTCCTAAGAAAGCACTGACCTCTTTGAGTTCTGGTCAATTTGTCTTGAGACACAAGAATGGAAAGAGTGGATGATATAGAACAGCATGGAAGAACAACCTGCAAATCTTTACCACAAGGCCTACGACTTTCTAAGCTCTGTCTTTTCATTTGGTAGGTGCTATCTTACACTCTGTTTTTACACTAACATCTTCAGGTGATTTTCTTTGTCCTTTGTGATACTAACGATGGAAACCACAGTCTTTGAGCTGAGCTACATTTCTGGTTATTTAATTGCTCTTTTATTGGGAAAGAGGGCACTATTATGTTGGTAAGTTGCTGGGTCTGTGCTTGAACTTATATTTCTCCTTCTCTAGTTCCCAGAGTGCTTAGATCAAGCCCTCCCAGCCACTTGAGGCAGCTTTAACAGCAGCAAGGAGACTAGGAGTTTGCCGCTCTTAACCATCACTTTGACATTGAGTTGGCCCCAGTTTTTAGCCTACTGTTGCTCATCAGTCCCATTGCCAGCAGCTGAGCCATCTGTGTGTGAAGCAAATCATTACAATATACGATTTCAGGGTAAAATGCTTAAATGTTTGCTAATAGGTCAATCCACTACCTTAGAATCATGTCTTGACAGATATTTGCAATGAATTATACAACTACATTTCTTGCTTTTCCTGATTTTAAAAATAACGGCAATATCATGGGAAGTTTCAGATATGAACACAATTATAAAGAACATTAGTATCATTTTAAATACCACCAGACAGATAATAATTTAAGATTTTGGCAAGTCCTTGGTGTTTTCCCATGCATGCAGGTAAATGAATTTGTGACAGTGAGTAAGTTATTTAACATTTTTGTCTCAGTATCAATCTTAAATGACAGACGTGAGCATTAAGTGAAAGCCTGTACATATTTTTCATATTATGACACACGGTACAATCCTATTTTCACATGGGGATTAGTGAAGATAAACCTCTTCCTATGACATCATCTCATTAGAAGTCAGGAAACTCTGCCTGAGCTTAAATCTCATCACTGTGTGTGCAGCCTGTTCACCTCTTTCTTTTCCCATCCAGGGTCTGTGCTTTTCTTCGCCATCAAGCCATCGGACTGGACTTTGCTCTCCATCCCAGGGTTTCCTCCTGCATTGTTTTTAAGATTCTTTTGGGTTTCAAGAAAAACAAGATCAAACCAAGTTTGTGCCTCAAGCCTACCATGCTTGCTGCTTTGCTCTAATTCATTTTTCATGAAAAATACAAATTGATATTTATTGGAAAATAGGTATTGTGCCAGTCCAGATATTGTTTCATTTCACTGCATAACATATTAAATGGTTCAACCCTCCCCATTTCACAGGTAAGGAATGAAGTTTCTGAGATGTTAATTGATTATTTCAGGTATGATTAATAAGACACAGTAGGATTTAAATGTAGACATTTTGATTACAAAACCAAAGCTCCTCTCCCTTTTGGTACCAGCTCTTCAAATTGAATTATACCCTCAGTCCTTTTTTTTTTTTCCCCACTTTTGAGACAGGGTATGGCTTAGTTGCCCAAACTAGGAAACTAGGCTAGAACTTGGGGTCTTCCTCTGTCAAGTCCTGGGATTACAAGCGTACACCACCACACACAGCCAAGGGTATGATGATCTACTTTTTAATGAGTTCCAGAATAGGAAAGTCCAATTAAGTTTTGGTTACTGATTTATATCTTTCAAAATTGCTAGGTTCTTTTATTAATTCTGATAAATTTGTAAAATATTATGATCTTTCTAATAATGAATGAAGTTTTATCTCTTCCTTTCTAGTTCTTATATTTTCTAGCTTACTGGGCTGCCTAAGGCCTCAGTTACAATTTCAAATAGAACTGATGGAAACTCAGCATTTTCTTCTTCCCTTTTCATAAGTTTTCAATTCACCACTTATTTAATGTTTTCTGTACCTTTTTAAATCATACTGGGGGCTGGGGAGATGGCTCAGAGTAAGTGCTTGCCTGGAAAGTACAAGGTCCTGAGTTCAACTCCTGGTACCACTTAAAAAAAAAATCCTTCACACTTTGGGCCCATCGGGACCGTGGTTCGATCCCCAGCACCACATGCTGCACCAGCCCTGCCCTCAGGGCAGGCTGAGCTGGCCATAAAAATAAACAAACAAACAAAAGTTCTGAAACAAGAAAAAAAATAGTAAAAAATTAACAAAAAGCATAAATGCCATTAGTCCATTTCCTTTCTATATCTAATTTACTAGAATTTTTAACTTGGATTCATGTCAAATGTTACTCAATGTATTTTTTGAACCTATTGAAATAGTTATAGGATAGCTCTTTTTAAACTTATACCACACTAGATAACATTGATCAAATGTTCAATCGAGTTAATGTCACTAGAAGAAAGGTGGTCATTATTAAACCTTTTACACAATATTAGGTTCAGTTTTAGAGGACACTAAGGTTTTCATAGCTATGTTTATAAATAAAATTGTCCAACGACTTTGCTTTCCTGTACTGACTTTGCCAGATGTCAATATCGAGATGATGCTAACCTCTCAAAAAGAGGAAAGATGTGCACTGGACCGGCCAGTGTCCACCCAGAAGCCACGGAAAGCAACTTGGTCAATGGAATCAAATTAAGTCAGACCATACTGGATCGCATCAGGAAATATGACTATAGACATGCAGGGGAGAAGGCCATGTGGAGGTACAGGGAACAGAGCATCCAGAAGCCAAGGGCTGCCTGCACAGGGAGCTGAAGAGACGAAGAGAGAGGCTTCTTATGAAAAGCCTCAAAGGACAAATGGTCCCAGTGACTGGTTTTTTGTTTGTTTTTGATTCTGGAATTGAACCCAGAGTCTTCATACTGAGCTATATCTTCAGTTTTTTGTTTTGTTTTGTTTTGGGAACAGGGGATTGAACTCAGGACCTTGCATTTGCTGGGCAGGCAGTTGTGTCCCTTAGCTATCTCCCTGGCCCCTGCTCTTTCACTTTCAATACTCTAAAAAATATTTGTGCAACATTAAAAAAATATTTTCTTGGTTTTACAGAACTTTGCAAATGAAGTTGTCTGGACCTGTGATTTATTGGATGACATTTGGGGTAACTAATCGCACGTCTTTACTGGATACAGAACCATTGGGGTTTTTTTGTTTGTTTGTTTTGTTTTGTTTTTTTGTTTTTTGTTTTTGTGGGACTGAGCTTTGAACTCACGACCTTGCACTTGCCAGAAAGGCACTTGTGCCACAGAACTATCTCCCTGGCCCCCTTGCTGGGATTTTGACTTGAGTCAATTTTGGTGAGCTGTGTTTGTCTCCTGGTTTATCACACACACCGTGTTTTCTATGGAAAGAACATCTGCAGGGATGATTTTTGGATAAGCATTGCTTATGCTTGCCTTCCTTTGTTTTCTTGATCTCTCAGTAGGTTTTTAAATTTCATTAATCTTTCAGAGAACTAACTAGGAGCTTGGCATGGTGTCGCATGTCTATAATCCCAGCACTCAAAAGGCAGGAGGAGTGTGAATTTGAGATGGAGCTACACAGTAAATTCAAGACTGGGCTTGATGACATGGAGACCCTGTCTCAGGAAGAAAGAAGGGGGGAGAGAGGGAGAGAGAGGAAGAAGAAGAGGGAGGGAGGGAGGGAATGGGAGAGGGAGAGGGAGATGGAGGGAGGAAGAGGGGAAGGGAGAGAGAAGGAGGAAGGGATGAATGAAGGGCTAATTTAGACATTATTGTCCACCCTCATTCATACTTGTTTTCCATTTCAGTCTTTCCCCCCTCACATTTCCTTCATTCTATATGATGTGGGCCTATTCTATTGCTTTACTTTGGTTTGGGAGAAAGCTCAGCGGAAGTAAGTGCTTGCCTAGCAAGCACAAGGTCCTGAGTTCAATCCCTGATGCCACCAATAAATAAAATAAAATAAGATCTCTCAAAAACTCCTCAAGGCAGGTATTTTATAGTTAGAGAAATGAGGTTCAGGAGAAGAAATAGGCTCGCACAAGCTCAGACAGAGCGGAGGAGACACACACAGCGCAGGCACCCCACAGCAGGTACATATTGCAATGGGTATCATCGCAGCCCACGGCTAAATACCCTAAATGGCTCAACCTGATATAAAAGAGGTGAAAGGCAAAGCGTTCCCCGGATGTCTTTTGGGAAGGACCCACCCCGTCTCCACAGCAGTGGTCCTTCTCCACCCATACCCATTACCCATGCTAAGTAACCCACAGGGACAGCTCCTGCGATATCGTTCTCCATCTGTGGTTGGATTCTAGCGCTAGCGAGAGAGGGTCGGACCCCAGTTACCTGCACAGAAGATGTCATTGGCTCCAGAAATCACAATGCCTTTTATGGTGTTGTCTGTGATAGCTTTCTGTAATCCCTCTCTTATTCCATGGAGTACAGCCGAACTAAAAGGGAAAATTTTATACGAAGCAAGTAAGAACTAAATATTCTATCTCAGAGATTTTCCTTCCTTAATAATGAGATACTTAATGATACACATAATAGGTAAAAACCAGATACTTAACACTGAAACTTTCCCTCATTTGTTCAACAAATAACATATTTGTCTGCCGTGCATTAAGCATTGAGCCAATCGAATGACTCCACTTTGAAAGCAATGATACTTTCTCACATTTCACTTCATCTTGAACCCTTAGAATCTGCCTAATCAACTTGAAAATACTATTATATTAATGGAAGGGGACCAAGAATGGGAAAGAGCAGGAGGGAGGGGAGCAGTGGGGACCAAAGAAAACTAGGATGTGCTCTGTACATGTGCCAACCCCCATGACAAATATCATCATTATATATGCTATAAACACAAACTACTAAAGCAATATGATACATCTCTTGTGTATGGTACAAGGAGTTACCTGACTAACACAGCCATCAAATAAGGTGCACGGAGTGCTATAATACAGGTACAAAGAAAAGGATGCAGACATTCTGAGAGACAGAAATATAATTTATCATAGTAGCAAATAGAAGAAAAGTAAAGCAGAAATTATTCCAAGAATGTGGCCAGGGCTGCTAGTTAATGGAAATATCCATTCCTCTCACCTTCTTCTTCTTCTTCTTTTTATTTATTTATTTATTTATTTAATTATTTATTTATTTATTTTTTGGTCTTTTTGAGACAGGGTCTTGTTATGCAGTTCAGGCTGGCCTTGAGCTCACTTTTGTAGCCCAGGCTGGTTTCAAACTCGAAGTGATCCTCCTGCCTCAGCCTCCCAAGTGCTGAGATTACAGGCGTGCACCACCACACCCGGCTTCACCTTCTTCAAGGTAGTAAAACATTTCTCAGCCTACTTTAAAGTGAGGTTGAGCCTAGGCCATAGGTGCTGACCAATGGGATGGAAGGTATTTGACACATGCAATTCAGAGGAGAGTCTTCAAAGGCTTGGGTGTGCTTTTGTCTTTTGTCTTCCTCCCTATTCATGGCAGAAATGTAGACATGACAGCTAGACTAGGAGGAGCCCCCTCGAACTCAGAGGCAGAAGCCGTGTATGTGTTCAGGTGGCAGAACAAGAGAGATTCCCTGATACTGTGGAGCAACCATAGCATGCCAGGACATAGCTGTGAGAGAAATTATGTTTTTATTGCTTAATTCACTATTATTGTGGGCTTGGGGGCAGGTGAACCTAATCCTAGGAGGTAAACGCAAGAATATGTAAAGGGAGGGCCGGTGTGATAGCTCAGAGGACTAAGCGCCTGCTTATGCAAGCTGAGGGACCCGTGTTAGATCCCCAGCACCACACGGAGTGTTGGCCCTGCCCTTGGGCATGCGGGGCCAGCAACCAAGTCTGGGCATGGTGGTGCATACCTATTATCCCAGCTCTGGGGAGGCAGAAAACAGGAGAATCACTATGACTCTGTGTAGTGAGATCTTATACAAAAACAAACAAAAAACCCATTAAGAACAGGGAAGGCGAAAGCCAGTAAAGAGCATACTTTGCCAAGTTTCAGTACATGAGGGGGTCATGTGCTGATAGGAGATAAGGCTAAAGGCAAGAGCTAGTGAGTCTACAAGGAAAAGACAGCTGAGGGCAGATTCTCTGGATACGTCACCTTCACTTAAGAAGTAAGAGAGGCTCGGCACAGGGTCAGCACACCAAGGGAGTCCAAGTCGCAAAGACCAAGGAGACTTTTCCGAGAAGCAGTAGATTAATCACACCAGCAAAGAGTGAAAGAGGAGAATAAAAGAAAACTATGTATTTGATGTGTGCTTCAGAGAAAAACAATAGGCACAGACTACAATTAATTTTGCTTGGAATTCTGCATAGTCTTCTAGATCAAAGTCTCAGATCCTTAGTTACAGAGTGGAAATAATCTCAAAGTGAAATGCGCAAGAACAAACTAGTATGAAAACCATACTATTAAACCTGGAGAGAAAGCCTCAAGGAACAAAGGCGGTGTTGCCTGCATGCAGTTCAGATAATCATCATTTACCTAGTTACTTGTGACCTCTTCATCCATAGACAGTCAACTGAAACCTCTTGCTTTCAATTGATTAATTAAAAAACTAAGTTTGATCATGCAAAAAGACAATATTGAAAGATCCAAAAAGAATACACAGCACCTGTGGACAACTGGTTCCTGGACTGAGCCGCCTGCCTACTCGTAATGGTACCCAAATCCTCATACCCTTGAAGCCATTCTTTACAATAGTGCAAAGCATGTAATTATCATTTCTAACATAGTTATACCTGTAATACACAATGAAACATAAATGTTCTGTAAATAGTTGTTATACCACATTTGTTAGGAAGAAGGACAAGAAAAAAGACTCCCCCTACATATTCATTATAACCGCAAGGACACTGGGTCTAACTGCATTTGGCTGAATGACAGATGTGGGAGCTGATATGCAGTACAGTTCTGTTGTCTTCTGGCTATGAAATGACCCTGGATTAGTTCACCCAGTGCCACAGAGGTGCAGAGATGGGTTTTTCCCATTCCAGGCTTTCCTTTTTGGTTTATTTATGTTCTTGTTAATTTTGAAAATCTCAAAAACAGGAAAAGAGGGAAAATGAAATGGCTGTAGCCCAGTGCAGCTTGATCACATCCAGAAAACCGAAAGGACCATAGCCACACACCCAGGTAAAGTCCATGGAGGCCAGAAAAGTGTCTTCCCTTAACCCATTCATCAGGCAAGGTCTGGAGAGAAGAGAGCATTTCTGGACTGCTGACATGGTTCTTCAGCTTCTTTGACCACGGTAGATTCTTTTTCAATATTTTGTAATGAGTGCTCATCAAATCAAGTTTGGTCCTTGTGGCCAGGATTCTTTTCAATCAAGTAAGTGGATTAGAGAAAAATATAATACAGTAAGTGTGTAAAGATAGTATGAGTAAAAATAATAATAATAATAATAATAATATGAGTTTCAAGACTCATACTCCAGTGTATCCTATACAACACTGAATGTTCTGTGTGTGTGTGTGTGTGTGTGTGTGTGGTACTTTGGATTGAACTTAGGACCCTGTGCTTGCCAGGCAAACATTTATTCTACTGAGCTATCTCCCTGGACCAGGAAACTTTGTTTTCATTTGGGGGGCATTTTCAGTTATTATAGAAAACTCAAGGTTTTAGCTATATAGAACACAGAAAAATGAAAATGCATAAGAGAGATTGTTTTTCAGTCAGCCTTATAATTGGCAAAGTCTTATCCTTGTGAATAGGGTAATATTCACCTGAATAGAAGCTAAACTAGGAGGGAAAATTTTACCCTATTTGTTTGTAGTAAATAAGCACATGAGAATAGGCATCTCAGTGCACCAGGAAGAGATCGTTCCCCACATAAAGCTAGAAACTAGGAAGGGGAGGAAGAAGGCTAAGTATGAAGGAAAAGGAAAAAAAAATGGTGGAACCCATTATACTTGTTAAGCTCTTTTCTTCAATATACAGAGCTTGAAATTCTTAAAAGGAACAACAAGTTCCTGGAGAAGGGAATGACCAACAACTATGAGTCGGAGCCTCTGGGAATAAAGGAGGATTCTTGGGTGTAATAATTACCTTTTACTTAGTTACCTTTTAACTCATGACCTAGAGGAAATCAAACATCTCTTCTATCTTTGGATGGGTTACTAAAAGTCACATCTGATTAGGAAAACAGACTGTGGCGTATTACATAAACATGAAGAAGTCCAAAAGGCATATCTAGTCACTCCTCAGTGTCAGTGGGCTGTTGGTTTCAGGATCTAATCCCCCAGCCCCAGACATGAAAACCATCATATGCTCCAGTGTATCCTATGGAACAGTGAATGTTCTAAAACGTTTCATCTCTAGCCTTCTTTAATATTCATAAAACATAAAAGCTATGTAAGATATTGTCGCTACGTTGCATTGTTCAAAGGAGTAACAACAACAACAGCAACAAAAGACCCTTACAGACCCACCCACTGTGGCCCTAACAGACCTAACTATACTTCTATGGTTCGTTAAATGGCAGGTGGGAAAGCCAGAGTACAGAAGGGCAAATGTTTCTCCCTCTGGGTAAAGGATGGCCACAAAATGAGCCAAAATTAATATGATCAGTACCACAGAAGGTAGTGATTGACTTTTCTCATTTAACGAACCCTTTCTGCTGTTACTAATTTCAAAAGAACTCAAAAACAGGTCAGAAAAGGGAAATTAAAATGTGTACAACCAGTACAATTTTACTAACTTCAGTCGACTGAGCACACCATGGCTTGTCAGCCAGGCAAAGGCCACAGGACTCAAGAAAGCATTGTCTCCCCTTTACACAGTCAGGTGTGAAGGGTGGAATCTGGGAAAAAAAGCACATTTCTTGAGCACAGACAGCAGCTTCTCGGTTTCTTTCACCATAAAATAACTTTGCTTTTAACAGCTCTAAAAATCAAACAACATCATCAACAACAAAAATTCCACTCAACTTGTGTAGCTTGTGACCAGAATATTTTCTATCTGTGAAACTGAAGATAAAATAGGACATGTCAAACTAACACAGAAGGGTAGGACTACTTTCAGAAAACTTTGTCTTCAGATATATGTGTGCATATACATGTGTTTTCAGTTATTATGTAAAACACAGAGTTTTTAGCTATGTGTACTGTAGTTTTAAAAAAAATAATGTGAAATCCCTTTGCTCTGGAGATAAGCCTTCTACCGTGTCAGCCAACGAGTACATTTGAGAGGGTTGCTATGCTCCAAAATAGGAGGAAATCAGGCTTGATAATCTAGTAATGAAAGAGTTATGTGTATAGTAAAAACTTATCCAGGGAAGCATATTTCACTAAACTAGGAAAGGTAACTAACTCTTAATGCAGATTTAGAAAACAAGTGGAAGGGAAAACAAAAGACAGAAAAACATTTTTTAAATGAGGTGCTTGTTGTACTTCACAAAGCACCTGGGATGCTGTAAAATCTCACTCTAATACACTGGCTAATAAAATCTCTCTTTTTTTTAATTTTTATTTTTTTATTTTATTTTTTTTCTTGTTTCAGAACTTTTGTTTGTTTATTTATTTTTATGGCCAGCTCAGCCTGCCCTGAGGGCAGAGCTGTCACAGCATGTGGTGCCGGGGATCGAACCGCAGTCCCTGCAGCTGTCCAAGCTTCCTTAAGCAGGCGCTTTAGACCACTGAGCCATCCTGCCAGGCCCCAAAATCTCTCTTTTTTTAAAAAAAAAATATTTAAAAAGTCACAGGGTTAAGAGCAGCAACCATGAGTCAGGTACTAATAAAGGAGGCATCAGCCCATGTGTGTGATAATTCCCTTTCACCTAGTGACTTTTCACCTTTCAACCTAGAAGACGGCAATAAAGCCTGCTGCTTTGGACGAGTTAATCAAAAACCATAACTAAATATAAAAAGATTCTGGACCATTACATAATATCAAAACTGCAGCAGCATGTGTAGCCTTCACTCAGCACGTGTGGGGACCTGGCTTCAGAACATGCCCTCCGCCTGGCGCGATACCCAAGGATTCACAAGCTCTGGTCTGTTACATAAAATACTGGGGTACTTACCTGCAACCTATACGCCTCATCAGCCCTAAACTACTTACAAATACCTCACACACTGTAAATTAGGTCTAAAAAAGTAGTTATTGCACTGTATTATTTAGGGAATTATGACGTGGGGGTGGGGGGATATCGACCCAAGCACTGAACTCCATTTTCTATCTGATGGCCCATGGGGAAAGCAGGGGTACCAAGGAAACTGACTGTGCTCCCTGGGGTCCGAGGACCGCTACAAAATGAGTCAGTGTTAGCTCAGGCTGTGCCCCTGGGAAGGGACTGGCTTTCTCCATGCCAACCAATCCCAGCCTGTTTTATTCATATTTTTGTTAATTTTGAAAACTTGAAATGCGTACAAAGATAGACACGCAGGTAGGACTGTAACCGAGATAGCTGGGCTAGACCCAGGCGCTGGAGAGGACCACAGCCTCGCAGCACGGTCAACGCCCCCAACCCCTCCCTACTCTGCTGGCTACAGCGCGCAGCCGCGCGTTAACAATCAGCCTGCCTTGGATGGGACCTGGGGCAGGATTGAGCTCTAGCCTTGGACCGAGCCAACCTTTGGAACTGGAAGTTCTTCCGAGAGGCCAAGTTGCGCGGAGGCAAAGGGCTCTGCGCGGGGCTGTTGTGCGCAGATCCTGCTCCAGCGCTCGGTCGCCGTCCCCCGGGTCTGTTCCCTGGCCAGCCCAAGCCCGGCCGGACTTCTCTGCCACGCTGCACCCAGCCGGTCCTGGCCCACTCTCACCCCTCTTTGCCCCCGTCTGTAGCAGGGAGAGTGAGAGTGAGAGCCCCCCCCCCCCGGGTCCGCCCGGGTCCACAGACCCAGGCGACACCAGCTGTGCTGGCTGCAGGAAGAGGGGACCGAGCTGTCACCTGATGGCGTTGACAGGCGGGTTTCGGAGGCGGATCAGCGCCAGGGACTGGGGCAGCCGCAAGTACTCAGCCATTTCTCTCCGTGTCGCCAGGGGCCACTCTGCCGATCACCCGGAGCCGAGGCCACTTTTCGGACTACCGCGGCGGTGGCGGCGAGCGAGGAGGGGCGTGGGACCGGCCAATGCGATCGGGCGCCTCCTCCCGCAGCCACGCCTCCGGCGGCGGCTCCCGGGCGGGCGCGCTCCGGGCCGGTCCTGGCCCTCGCCTCTTCTTCCTCCTCCGGAGCTCGACTCTGCTTTGGCTCCCAGCCACTGCCACCACGAAACTTCTGAAAGAGGGCCAGATACGGATTTGCTGAGCTGCGCAAACTGAAGCCTTCAGCATTCAGTCCTTAAGATCGTGAAAAATAGGGTCAGTTATGTCGAACGGCGCTTGTCTGGGACACCAGAACCGTTACACGCCGTCCACTTCACCCCAAGGAAGACGGCGCCAAGGGGATCCTGGGAGATAGCTCAGTGGCATAAGTGCCTGCCTGGCAAGTGCAAGGTCCTGAGTTCAGTCCCCGGTACCACCACCCCCCCCCCCCAAAAAAAAAAGGAAAGAAAGAAGGTCCCAAGATCTGCCAGATATTTACAAAACCGTCGTGCCTGCCCAATCCTGTGTCTATTCTTCCTTACCGCCTAATTCATGGATCCCTGAACCGAGCACCTACTCTGGGCTGGACCTACATTAGAGACTAAAGACGATGTCCAAGGCCTCAGATGGGACTAGGGTCTTCTAAATGTACATGGCCTTGCATGGTCCCCACAGTCCATCCAGTAGCCAGAAAGCACTCTAGAAGTTTCTAAGAAAACAAAAATCTGCAATTTTTCTTCACTGGTGTTTTGTAAATTTAACACTGGCTAAGGGTTATCTTCATATTCTTTTCAGCTCTTGAGAATAAAAACAGGTTCCCACCACTAGAAAAGCACTGACTGCGCTGAGCCCCAGGAGCAAGTAGCAGTCAGAACCTACACAGCCTGGGAAGGACAAGGACCTTAGTGATCAAAGCCAACATGTTCATGGCTTTCCTGTCCCTATCAGGGTGGCCTGGGTGCCCTGAATCAATTGCAAACATCTAGTTATGGTTTGTATCTAACTGTCTTCACAACAATCCCCTCGTGCACATGGGCGAGGCCTCGGGGAGGTGACTGGATCACCGAGGTGTGATACTTCTTAGTGGCTTAGCCACTGAAGAGTTTATAGCTAAAGGCGACATGTGGACGTGAAGTTTGGTCAGAGGAGGCAGGACCCCAGGGACATAGTCTGGAAGGGTCTACTGCTTAGCCCTCCTCCCTCTTGGATCTCCTTCCCTCTCTCCCTCCCTCCTTTCCCCACCCCTCATTTCTCCCCTGCTGCCCTGCTTTGGAGCTAGTTAATTATATATGAACTAAAACCTCTGTATCTTCTTCTTCTTCCTCCTCCTCCTCCTCTTCTTCTTCTTCCTTTCTTCTCTTGTTTTCTTCTTAGTTCTTCTCTTCTTCTTTCATCCTCTTCCCTCCTCCCCCTCTTCCTTCCTCCTCTTTCTTTCTCCTCTTCTTTCTTCTTTCCCTTCTCCTCCTCCTCTTTCTCCCTCTTTCCCTCCCTTGCCCTCCTGCTCTTTCTCTCCCTCCCCTTCTCCTTCTTCCTCTTCAAGTTGTGGGTGTCAGGCATTGGGTCTCAGCAAGACACCTTTCATGGTGATGCTGACTTTGGGAAGAACCAGAAGGTACACCAACCACGATCTGACGCATGAGATGTGGATGTGAGCACGCCAGAATGTTTTCAAGAGCCTGCCTTTCCGAAGAACGGCAGCTGCACTCTTCGTATTGGAAGACGATTCCAGAACTGCTTCAGAAAGTAGCAAGATGATGCAATAAGTGTGTTTGAAGCAAGGGGAAATATTCTGAGTGACATTAATGGCAATTTGTCCTTACCACCATCAATTTTAATATAAACATTCACTGTAGTTTCGGCCAACCTTTGCATACCAATAGTGTTGTAATGACTTGTTTAAGTGTCAAGTCTTGACCCTCGGAGATTCTCTGTGTGCTTGGTATTTAATAACAAAGGTAAGCCACCAACAGAACTACAGAAGACCTCACTGTGGCAAAAGTGATGCAGTCACTGTTGGTTTTTTTTCACCAGGGGAAGCACTCCAGTGATGTGCGGCAGAGCATATTTAACGAGAACGCCCACATGCAGCAACCTCACCTGAGCTGAAGCAGCCAAAAGTGGAGTCAAGAAACTGATCATTGCTCTCTCCCGTTTCCACCACCCTGCTGTCCACTGAGCTTTGTTTCCCTCTTCCAGCTTGCAGGTTTCTTCTATGCTGCCATCTATGTCAGCTTCTGGATTGAAATCATGCAGGAAATGTCCCTTCTGCATGGGGCAAGCAGCTTTGGTGGCAACGCCTGCATCCACTGTCATTTAGGGTGCAAAGTGCCAGCAGACTATCTCTCCCAGACCTATTTCCCACCACATGATTTTGCTGGAAAGAGAATATTTAATTTGCTGTCCTTCTCAATTGTTCTGAAATTTTATGCTATTCAGAAAGAGCCTCCAGAGACAGGGTTTTGAGAGGGGTATCAGGTTGTTTAGTGAGGCTTGCCTTGTAAGCCAGGATCCCAGTCCTGGGGTGACTGCTGTGTCCCAATTGGAGGAAGCTGCACCTCTTGGTGACAAGGACAAATAAAAGCTTCACCTTCCCTGAAAGGTGAAGTTGGTCAGGTCAAGGACAGTGGCAACAGCTGGCAGGCCATGGGATATGATGAAATGGTGAAGTAATCATCCCCATTTGTCCAACTACAAATGCCCGCCACCTGTGAGAAGACTTTCTGTCCATTTTTAGGAGACCTGTGTATATCATATGAAAAAAAACTGCTGTAGACCCTCCCAACCTTTTAAAAGAAACTGTGCCACATATGGTCAATACAGATGTAGAGGTTGCCCATTCATGGTAGAAAATCTCAGGTCTTGGAAGCACCATTTATTCTCTTAAAAGTGACAGACAAAACACAGAAGTTACTTTTTGCAGTGGAGCTGCTGAGACCATCTGGAACAGCAATGTTTGGAGTTGACACTTGTCCTATTTGTTCTGGGGGTCAGAGGTCACAGGACAGAACACAGTGAGAAAAGGAGGCCCAGTACCAGATTGGTCACATGCACAAGGGGTGGCTTGAATTGTAACTGTTGTTTCGTGTGTGCATTTTAGTTCTCGTTACTACATGTAGATACTGAACTACCTGGCCTCTCTGAATATTCTCAAATGCCTGATACATGCTAAGAAGAAATAGTAGGGGCTGGGGAGAGCTCAGTGGTGCAAGTGCATAAGTCCTGAGTCTGATTCCTTATAACAAAATAGTAGTAAAATAACGCATTTTGTATATTCTTTTTTTTTTTTTTTTTTTTTTTTTTTTTGTGGGACCAGGGTTCAAACTCACGACCTTGCACTTGCCCAGCAGGCACTTGTGCCTCGGAGCTATCTCCCCAGCCCCTTGTATATTCTTGTTATGACTCACATGCGATGTTACTTTTGAGAGGAACAGATGCACCTGCGTTTGCAACAGCTCACGTGTGTTTCTGCACAGTTCTCAGGAGGGAAGAACTGCAGAGGGCTGTGCCGGCACACCGTATGGAGGCGGGTCACCGCTCTCCCTCCGTGGGTTTTGTTTTATCTTGGCATCCATGTAGGGTAGGTGGAGGAAAGATGAATCCTACTACGTCCAGGCTTCCTAGATGTTACAGAAGTTGCCACTTTGGACAAATACGAGTTAGTAAAAATACATTTTGTGTTAAAATTCTTAGGGGCCAGCCAAATAGCTTAGCAGATTAAAAAGCACCTGCGAGTAGCCACAGGGACCAGGGATTCAGTGCCTGGGCCTGCAGGGCCAGCCTCCTCCCAGGGGTGCGCTGAGCCAGCAATTGAGACTGGGCATGGTGGCACACACCTATAATCCCAGCTCTTGGGAGGCTGTAAACAGGCGGATCACGATGATTCCAATCTAGTGAGACCCTGAATACCCTGTAGACCCTTCCCTAAAAATAGATAAATACTAAATAAATAAATTTTTTAGGAAAGCCTGTCCTCTGAAAATTTTGCATTTTAGCCGACTGGCTTAGGGGGGAAGGGAAGGGTTCTAGACTATTCATATTTTCGAGACACTTTCAACTATTGTTACACGGGTGCGATTTAATCAGGACTGCTATAAAACATCACATCTTACCTGGATGTTTAGAAGTGCCCAACCTATTTTAAATAGAGGTAGTAGAATATAACTTGGTAAGTACCTTTTGCTTAAATTCATGTGAAATATTGTCTTGGGGGAATGGAATGGTAAACCACATCACGAACAACATGGTTCTATCTGTGTTTGTTCAGTGGTTTGGGTGAAGTAGGAAGAAAGCATTTGCAAAAGGCAACGTAGTTGAACATTTGTGTTTGGGACATTTTCAGACACCCTTTTTCTGCATGTTTTGTTTTGCTGTGTGTCCAGTATATATAAAGGACAAATAAGTCCAAACAGCACAGCATCTAGTCCCTAAACAGTAAAGAGATCGTCAGCATAAGGCCTGTTATACACTTTGTGTTGGAATACACAGAAAAGCTTGTTCTCCTGTGAATGCATCTTGGATCCAAGCACCTCTGATGTTATCTACACCCGTGCTGGCCCAGTGGGGTGAAGGCAGAGGGCAGGGTGTGAGCAGGACCATCAGGGCTAAAATAGTCCTACTTAGAAAAGACCTCAGATTACAAGCGTTGCTACATGTGCCATTTTATTTATCAGTACTCTATGATACCAGATACATTTTTATATGAAAAGTCTAGTCCTTGGTATGTAGCACATATATAATAAATAAAAATATATATTTTATTATTTTATTTATCCATTTATTTAGGTACTGGGGATCAAACCCAAGACTTTATGTTTCACATGCAGGCATTAAGATGCTGAACTATCTCCCCAGCCCACATTATGTAGTTTTAGGAGTAGAAGTAAAATAACACTATCTCTAAATAGGTTTCTTTTTTTTTTCTCAGACAGTTTCACTGTGCAGTTCAAGATGACCTTGAACTCAAGGTGGTCCTCATGCCTTAACCCCCTGCACATTTCCAGGTGTGCATCACCCCACCTAGCCTGCAAATAGCTCTTATAGCATTTTATTTATTTTATTTTATTTTTCTTGTTTCAGAATTTTTGTTTGTTTGTCTATTTATTTTTATAGCTGGCTCAGCCTGCCCTGAGGGCAGGGCTGGCACAGCATGTGGTGCGGGGGGCAGCATGTGGTGCCAGGGATCAAACCGCAGTCCCTGCAGCCACCTGCAGGCACTTTAGACCACTGAGCCATCCTGCCAGGCCCCTCTTATAGCGTTTTAAACTGATGGAAAATGCTGTGCTTGCAAATAGAATGGTTAATCCATCTCTGAACAGTATACTGATTCACAGGGCGAGGGAGGTGGGAAAGAAGCAATCGTGACAGGTGTTTTGTATGGTAGAAATTTCAGCTAATCCATTTTATTGTATGTATTCATTTGCTACGTACAGCATATATACCACACATGACTCCAAATTTTATAATACTTGGTCTCTAGATATTAAAGAGGTTGCCAACACATGACAAAAGTAGATTTACTAAACTAACATATCGTGAATACTTTGTGTTAAAGCTCAATAGAAAAGCTATCTTCTGAAGAGAGCTTTCAGAAGTGTAACTGTAGAATCATTTCAGGGACACATGTGCCTACATGACAAGGAAAGAAGAAATCAGAAGAAATGAAGGATTCTAGGCCAGGGATGCCTCCACTCAGAAGACACTGTGCGGCAGAACAGTTACCTGTGTGTTGTATTCAGCATGGTTCAACGTTGCTATGGAAATAGTTGACAGACGAAGTCCGTATTTGAAACATCTAGTCTTTCTAGACCTTATAAGTGCACAAAATATGTTAAAAATGGAGGTAGTTAATAACACACTTTGTAGCTAACCTTTTGTTAAAATTAATAATAAAATTAACTGCCTTCAGGAAATGGAACGATCAAAGCACTCAGCGCAGCAGGCGTAGTTGTGCTGATCAGAAGTCTGCGCGCCAAGCAGCTCCTCACCAGGGCCTGTGCCTCTTCCACCATCTTGCTTTTCGAATCCTGCTGGGACACCAGCTGGCACAGATCTGCCGCAGACCTCGAGGTTAGGCCTGTGCCCTCCCGTCCCCCTCCCCTCATACCTACACTTCTCCTC
>PVJA010019759.1:0-37939 GCA_004027025.1 Myocastor coypus
AAAAAAAAAAAAAAAAAAAAAAAAAAAAAAAAAAAAAAAAAAAAAAAAAAAAAGAAAGAATACATAGCATGAGCTTAATAATAGATTACACATTGTAAAAAATTGCTTACAAATTTAAATGAATATAACAATAGAAATTATCTAAAATAAACATTAAGAAGAGTTTACAGATCAGTCATGTAATAGTTCACTCTGTGCCAAAATCAAGAAACTGGGGCCCGGCGGGATGGCTCAATGGTCTAAAGCGCCTGCTTGGGAAAGCTTGGGCGGCTTCAGGGACCGCGGTTCTATCCCTGGCACCACACGCTGCACCAGCCCTGCCCTCCAGGTGGGCTGAGCCAGCCATGAAAATGAGTGAATAAACAAACAAAGGTTCTGAAACAAGAAAAAAAAATCAAGAAACTCATATTCATATAATTAGAATCTCAGTATAGACGGAGGTAGGCAATAAATATTTAAAAATTTAAAATTTCTGAATTTAGTAAAAATTATGGTACCACATTTCCAAGAAAAAGGAAACTGTAGAGCAAAAATATGAACAAAATCATACCAAGATACACAAAAATGAAACTGTCCAAAACTAATTATAAAAAATATTTAAAGCATATACAAGAAAAAACTATTAGCTATGGAAGAATAAAATCAAACAGCATTTTATTCCACATTGGAAAAGAAAAAAAAAAAAAGCAAATGGGTAAGAAATGAGCCAAGTTTATTCAAAGGAATGAAAAAAAGATCTATTCTTATTGAATTTTATGCCTAGCAAACACACTTTTGAAAGCTAAAAGTAAAATATTTTTCCAGTTATATAAACCTGAAGTACTCTAATACCTCCAGATGTACCATATAGAAAATAACAGAGACCATAATCTAGAAGGCAAGAGAAGTTGCTTTATGGTCCTGAATAAAGAATAAAGTGCTCTCAAAATGTTAGTAATGCAGGACTATGTAAAGTATAACTATATTACATGAACCCATTTAAAAGATCATTCAGGGCTGGGAAATTAGCTCAGTAAAATAAGCACTCGCCTGGCAACAGCAAGGTCCTGAGTTCAATCCCTGGTACCACAAAAATAAGTAAAATAAAATAAAATTAATAAATAATAATAAATAAATAAAAAAGGTCATTGACGATTTCTACAAAGCAAGGTCAATCTTATGTCAAGATATATACACATTTTTCATACGTGTGTGTGTGTGTGTGTGTGTGTGTGTGTGTGTGTGAAAGATAAGGAAGAACTAATATAAAGTGAATGGAAATGGAAATACACTTTTTAAAAAAATAGATGAGAATTAAAAAAAGATGAAATCCTTCAATGTGCAATATAGGAAAGTAATAGAATGCAAGAAGCAGATTCAAAGTAGTATACAGGAAATTAAAATCTCAATCACAAATTGGCAAAAACATTTGAGTGAAAGTGAAAATAGACTTTGAGACTTTGAAGACATCATTGCAGCTAGTGAAATGGTAAGAAAAGATCTCTTAAAAACAACTAAGATGCAGGAAAAAATAATTCAACATCTACGAGACGATGCAAAGATGATCAATGTAGGACTAATAGGCATCAGTGAGAAAAGAGTTAGTACAAGTGATACAAAAAGTATATGGAATATTACTCAGCTATAAAGAATGATAAGTTTGAAGACTTCATATGTAAATGAATGTATATTGAACATATACTCATTAGTGAAATAAACCAGACCTACATGTGTAAATATCGTATAGTCTCCCTAATATAATCTATGGGTCTGAAAATTAAACAAAATAATACTGCAGTTGGAACACCTGGGAACAGGCCACCCCAATAATTTCCAATCTATGCCTTGACAATCTATCACATTGAAGATACAGGAATTGTGGGATTTAAAAAATATAGATTGTGTCACTTTTGAGCTAAAACATCTCCATGGAGATTCAGCAACTTTAAGGAAATTCAAAAGCTTAAGTATAGCCTTTGTGTTCCCCAGAGCCTTATATCTTTTTTTGTTTTCTAGCTCTAAATCTTGTTCCACATCTTATGTTCATTTCATACAGGAAGTCTTGCTTTCTCTCCATGAAGTCATTGAATCCTCACTGTGTTCTCCTCCCCATGATATGAAATGATCCCAGTAAGCAAAATCCAGACCAGAGTCACTAAAAGTAATACTCCAGCCCTGCCCTCAGGGTGGGCTGAGTGGACCACAGAGTCTGGGTGTGGTGATGTTAGCCTGTAATCCCAGTGTTGGGGAGGTTGAAAACAGGAGGAACACTATGAGTCTGAGCTGCATAAGGAGACTCTGAAAAAACCAAATGCATTTAAAAAAAAAATATGTGTGTGCTCCTAATGGGATTTCTGTGAAGACTAAATGAGACAATACAGGAACATGCATTAGTGCAAAATTGAGCAAACAATGAGTCCTCAAAGAAGTTTAGCCTTCATCATCACCATCATCATCAACATTATTACAACTGGCTGAAGACTGAAGTTAGGGCAAGTGCCTTGCAAAGAGAAGTTTTAAACTAGGAAAATATCCCCTGGCTTATTTTTAAAGTCACTGATATTATAAAGTTTCTCTTGAAATACGTTGAGAATCCGTGAAACATATATTCCATGTGCTTCCCAATTCAGGGGTAATATTCACAAACTCATAGCTACTTGGAAGAACAGTGTTCAGATCCACTTGTCATTGCTGGCTAAGAAACTGATAGATTGATATTTACAGACTCTTCCCTGTGGAGTCCTCTCAGCTGGTCTGGCCATGAAGGTGTGCTGCCAAATGTCACATAGGGGTTGCCCACTGATGCAATTTGGAGTAGGAGCCCTAGGAAATCTCTTCAGGTGAAGACATACGTATAATACCTCTCTGTAGTAAAACATACTAGGTTGATAAGAAATCCATCTTAAGCCGGGTGTGGTGGTGCACGCCTGTAATCCCAGCACTCAGGAGGCTGAGGCAGGAGGACTGGTGCGAGTTCGAGACCAGCCTGGGCTACAAAAGTGAGCTCAAGGCCAGCCTGATCTGCATAGCCAGACCCTGTCTCAAAAAGACAAAAAAAAAAAAAAAAGAAATCCTGTATAAATTACACATATAGTACAAAGATCCTGAATCATATTTTCTCGTAATAGTGACTCCTATGGTATCAAAAACTGAACAAAACATCCTAAGAACACTGCCGCTTTCCTGTGTGGGTGAGGGAAAAATATATAGCTTTGGTATAATGTTATCTTCATGTTCAGTGCTTTCCACCAAGTATTAATGTTTGCCACCTTAGGCAGCTTAGCACCTCTAGGGCTGGATAACACAACCTAGGATTGTGGTGTTGAATAATTTGACATATATTGCTATGGCTTGCATCCAGATATCCCCTCAAAAGCCTCTAGTGGTCATAGGTGGGGAGTTTCAAACATGGCTGGATCAAGGGTGTGATACTAGGATTAAGAATATGAATAAATGGATCCCCCACTCTGGGGTGGGTGGCACTAATCAATAGGCTTATAGCCAAGATGGGATATAAAGGGACAGAAAGGAGGTAGCATTACCACTGATGATTATTACTTTGGCTGCCTACTGTATTTCTGCCTGTCATTTTATGGACTGTCTCACCTCTGCAGTGCCCTTCTGCCTGGATGCCCTGTTGTAATCAATATAGAATGTGGGATAAGGAAAAATGATCTCTCTCAGGATAAAGGCCCAAACAGAACCATTTAGATAAGGAAACAATCCTAAATTATCTTCAGGTTATCTTAGCACAGGAAATGGTCTTTCTGTTCAGGAAAAATAAAAATTTCTAAGCTGTTAGCCACACTGAGATGTAGGGGAGGGGCACCGGTAAATATTTTAAAAGTTATGCTTTTACATTAAAAGTCAAGATTAAACTATTTTGAGATTACAGTGTTGGTTCACTGAGTGACAGGGGAGTATAGCTTAGTCTAGAGGCTGTATAAATATTAAGAAAGAGTCCAGATAACAGATGATAACGATGATGTTGCTGGACTGGTTCTCATGCCTTATGCTTGCACCCAGAGGAATTGGATATGATTTCATGTTTAAAGGACAAAGCTTCGTGGTAGACTATGTCACTCTGTATGATATATGTCTTCCTGCTGCAGAACAATAAAGTCTATGCAAAATCACAGCCACAGACACACACACACACACACACACACACACACACACACACGAGACTAGTAAAATTGAACTGGTTGAATTTACACAAATCCTGAGTCTGGATCTCAAGTTTGCTACAGGGAATATATTTTTGGCTTAACTGGATTATTTTTGTGGGTGTCTCAAAAGCCTGCATAGGATGATCTTGAAGGAAGCATCTGCTGGCCCTGTTTCCCTCATCTTCCCTCGAAGGTTTTCCATACTTTTCAGCAGCAATAATTTTCCCTACTCATATGTGTCACTCTCAACTTGTGTGACTTATTTACTTTCAAGACTGGGCTTTTTTTTTTTTAACAATAGGCTGAGAACTTTTAAACATATATCTGAGTGTGTCTTGTGGGATACGCTTTCTCACACACATTGGCCTGGATATATGCACCAGTTGCTGCTGCTCCAGGGCGTGAGACACTTTTTAGGGGAAAAAGAAGTGAGCCACCCCATGCCTCTGACTTGCATTCAGATTTTTTAAAATTTTATTTATTTATTTTTTCTTGTTTCAGAACCTTTGTTTGCTTATTCACTCATTTTTATGGCCGGCTCAGCCCACCCCGAGGGCAGGGTTGGCACAGCATGTGGTGCTGGGGATTGAACTGTGGTCCCTGAAGCCATCCAAGCTTTCCCAAGCAGGTGCTTTAGACCACTGAACCATCCTGCCAGGCCCCTTGCATTCAAATTATACCACTCATAGAAATTGCTATGGTGTATATCTAGATGACCCCCAAAGCCTCCAGGTGGGGCTTTTTGGAGGTGACTAGATCATGGGGACTTGCGAGCCATCAGTACATTATTAAAACACTGGTAAGTCCATGTGTGACTTACTGTGGAGAGAAGGGAAGAGATCAGAAGTGTGCCACTTGGGGCATGGCCTGGGAGGATTTGTTGCCCTAGCCTCCTTTCTTCACTCACTCTGCTTCCTGGATGTGATGCCATGAGCAGCTGTTCCCCTGCAATGCCCCTGCACCGTGTGGTCCTGCCCTAGAGCCTGTAGGAATGGACAGAAGCTTCCATAACCTTTGAGCTAAAGTAAACGTTTTCTTTCTGGGCACAGTGGTGACGCCTGTAACCCCAGCACTTGCGAGGCAGAAGCAAGAGTATCCTTGTAGGTTTGAGACTAGCCTGGGTGACAAAGCGAGCTCAAGGACAGCCTGATCCACATAGGAAGACCCTGGCTCAAAAAAAAAAAAAAGACCAAAACTAAAGAAATAAAAATTAAAAAATTAAAAAATAAAATAAACCTCTTCTTTAATTTGCGTGTTGAATATTCTGTCCAGAAACAAGGAAGTAACTAAGACAGGAATCATCTAGGTGCTTTGTAATACACTCTACAGCAACTGAAACACACCTGCGCACACACAGACTATTCAATACTCATCATGCCTGCACAAATAGTGGGAAACTATAAATTTATAAGTGGAAATCTCAAAGAAGCCTAGATAAATGGTCATGAACAATTTTGTTTTTAAGAGCAAATAATTACTAAATTCAGGAATTGAAAAAGTCAGTTAATTTGGCCAAATAATGATCTACATATAGTCTACTTTTTTGTTCTGGAAGAGTCTTCCATAGTAATTCTATTATTTTTTTACCACTGTAAAAATGCAGGAAATAAATGTACGAACATTGCCTTAATAAGTACAAAGGTTGGAGTGACTTCTTGCTCCACGTGGCCCACAGACTGACCTCCTCATTCTCTGACCATATAATTCCCAGGAATGTCAAAGGGACAGAGTTTAAATGAACTAAATTGAATACAAACTCTCAATTTAATATCTGTTTAGCTACACAAACATAAGGATTGCTCTTGTTTAAAATACAAACTCGTTAGTTACAAAAGCTTGTCAACTGCTAAATATCACTGTGCACTATTAGTGTTGCTAACTATAGTTCTGTAAATATAAAACTATGACTGCCTTAACCATATAATCTCTTTAGGTTAAGAACAATGCTAAAGGTATAACAGCACCAAGCTCTACACAAAGGTCAGCGGACAGTGCTATACAGAATGACAAAGAGAAAGAGGAAAATTCAGTCTGAAGACCTGAGCCCACCCAGAACAAATACAGGAGCAACTAACATAGAAGAAAATGGGAATCACACAGCTGAAATTTCTGAATTAATAGAGTCTCAAGTAAAGAAACTCGCAGAACAGTACAGAGAAAATCAGATCAGCAATAATCTCTGGAGCAAAAAAAAAAAAAAAATCTCTGAATTAATAGCTTCTGAAGAAAAGACACAACTGCAGAATGGTAGAGAGTAAATCAAGTGAGAAGTAATCTCTGAAGTAAAAAAAATCTCTAATTAATAGCATGAAGTAAAGAAACAATTGCATGAGGATAGAGGAGAAATCAGATCAGAAATAATATGTGTGTTGGGCCAGGGTGATAGCTTAGTGGAATAAGTGCTTGCCTGGTAAGCACAAGGTCCCAAGTTTGATCCCTGGTACCACCAAAAAAAAGAACCAAAACAGAAATAATATATGAAGAAAAAAAAAAAAAAAGGATAGTCATAATGAAAGAATTAATAACTGCTTCTAAAGAAGACACTTACAGAGGAGAATAGAAAAAATATGGATTATTTGAATGAGCAATATAGGAAATAAATAGTTGCATGAAGCAAACTCAAAGATTGAAACCAGACCTACATATGTAAATATCATATAGTCTCCCTAGTGTAAGATCTCCAAACTTCTGGGGTTTCCACTGAACAGGCTTCTCACACACAGCTTTACACACTGCTCTGTCAGGGGCACACTGCCTGGTCTACCAGGCCTTCTTCTGAAATTCAGGTGGAAGCATTCTTAACCTCAGAACTGCTGAATTCTGGATATACTTATGTGGATGATGCCAAGGGTTGCTGCCAGCTGGAGCTGTAGCTGGGATTCCTTCTCTCTTGGGTGTAGGGGTTGAGGGCCTAGATCGCTGAGCACTCTGACCCTGATTCTGAAAAAAAGAATTATCCATTCTGGCATCATTTTGGAACCTGGTTTAACCAGTACCACCATTCTGGTACTTGGGTCTCTGCAGCTTTCTTCTCAAGGCAAAACCTCTCTCCTTTGCAATTCTGAGGCTGCAAAGGATAGAGAGCTGCCACCTCCTGTGATGCCCTCAGGCCTTCCTGTTGAGTCTTTGGTTCCTTCCCAGCAATGGAGACCCTTTTAACTCCATGGTTGCAGTCCACAGCTTTCCTGATGTTTCCTTTTTGGCCAAACTCACATTTTAAATCATCCTTCTTGGCTCTTTGCTCTTGATTTTCAACATAAATCTGGCTGAAAGCCACCAGTAACAACCATGCCACCACCCCTATAGTTGGCTGCTTTGAGATATCTCTTGAAAGATTAATCAGTCTGCCATGCTTAATCTCAGTCTCAGGCAAAGTCTCTGGGCATGAGCAAAATCCTGACAGACTTTCCTCCAACCCATAGCACAAATCATCTGGAGTCCATTGACCAACATTGTCCTTTTTCCCAGCAGAAACATTTTCAACTTGGTCTTTGCAGGCCTTCTGTCAGTCTTCTGGTCTAAGCTCTGACCAGAATCTCCCCACAGAAGAGCTGATCCCTTTCCAGCTCTTCACAAGTATAGGACCTCTCCAAACATTTCCAATATCTGCTCATAAACCATTCTTCATACCCAGACTTTAAGCCAGTCTTCTGGTCTGAGTTCTGACCAGAATCTCCCTGTTATGGTTTATGTCTAGTTGTCCCCCCAAAGCCTCATGGAGTCATTGGGTGGGGACTTCTACAGTTTGAGACTTGATCCATGATCCCTGGGATTATAGGTTTTAGTACTGATGGGATTATGGGTGGAAGTACTTCTGGGATTATGGGTGTAGCCTAGGGCGGGAGCTAAGGCGGAGAGCCTGAATGTAATATAAAGAGAGACAGAGAGACAGACTGGAGCTCTAGCTGTTGCTGCTGCTCTGCTGCCCTGTTTGGTTGGCTGCCTCTGCCACCATTTTGCTGCTGTTCTGCCGCCTTGAACTGGATGCTCTCCGCCCTGCTCCACTCAGCCTTGGGCCAACCAAATATGGACTGAAACCTCTACAAACTGTGAGCTAAATAAACCTTTCCTTCCTTCATTTTGAGTGTCGGCTATTTGTCCCAGCAACGAGCAAAAAGTAACTAATACACTCCCCAACAGAAAAGCCGACACTGTTGCAGTGCTTCGTTTGTAGGAGACATCTCTGAACCTTTCCTATCTCTTCCATTCGTAAAAGCTTGTAATCCACATTGTCTGATATAGCCACACAGCAATGACCCCACTTCTCTGGTACCAAATTCTATCTTAGTTACTATTTACTCATTGCTGGGACAAATACTTGACATCCAAAATGAAGGAAGGAAAGATTTGTTTAGCTCACAGTTACTGGAGGTTTCAGTCCATACTCAGCCAGTTCCAAGGCTGAGTGGCATATGACAAAGAGCAACAGGTCATGGTGGCAGAACAGCAACAATGGTGACAGAGGCAGCCAACCAAACAGGGCAGCAGAGCAACAGTTTCAGCCTGTCTCTCTGTCTCTCTTTATATTACATTCAGGCTCTCTGCCTCAGCCTATCCGCCTTAGGCTACACCCATAATCCCAGAATTACTTAAAACACATAATCCCAAGGATCATGGATCAAGTCTCAAGCTATAGATCAATACTAAATCACATAATCCCAGTGACCCATGAGTCAAGTCTCAATCTATAGAAGTCCTCGCCCCTTGACTGTATGAGATTTTGGGGGACAACTAGACTTGAACCATAACACCATTCCATTGCAGAAGGAGAGGGGGGAAGAGAAAAACCAGAAAAGGAAACACGAAGAGAAACAAAATTCAACATTTTTGTTTTCTTTCCTTTGTTCCTTCCCACCTCCCTACTTTCCTTCATTCTCTCTTTCTTTTCACTTCTTTCTTTCCTTCCTTCCTTCCTTCCTTCCTTTTTTCTTTATTTCTTTCTCTAACCTTCAAATTACTTATAACCTGACATATGGGGCAAACCACTCCTGGAGAGAGCTGGGAATGAGCCTCTCTAAGTAGCAGAGTGGTATATGTAATCCTAAAGCTTCACTCACCTACATCCATCCCTGTTTTCTGGTTCTCTCAACATTTTAGCACACAGCTTCCACCTGAGGCGCCTTTCAGCCTTCCTTGGACTCAGTCCCACCACCAGGCCTATAGCGGGCCATTTAAAGCTGTACAACAATCAGAGCCAGAATATGTGGGTGTTATTAAAGGGCATGTAGCTAGCCATTCAAGAGGAACTGTGATCATCCTCCTCAAGCTTGGATCCAGCCTGTGTCGGAGAACTTGAAAGGACTCTTGGCTACAACAGTGAATCATCAGATGCTAATGTATCCAAGCCAGGTACACTGCTATTTTTCTTTTGCCATTTTCTTTTTCTCATGTAAAGTTTGTTTGGCACCATCCCCATATTTTGAGACCACAAGAAAGCAAAATTAAAATAAATTCCTCCAGATTCTAAACATTCTTTGTGCTTGGGCACTGGGTGTCACATATGTAATCCTTAGGAAAAAAATGGGATGGTTCAAAAGTAAAGCAAAACAAAGCACACCATGGGGAAACCTATGCCTGGCCCTGAGTGAAGCATCGCAGGTCTCCCAAGCTGGTGTCTCCAGAAGCTGGGGTCTACGGTTTAATAAAGGTTTTAGAATCTTCCTTGCAGTATTTCTGGCTCTCTCTACAATTGAGCCAAAACACAAAGAACCAATTGTAATCCAATTTTCTAAATTGGTATCCCACTGGAAATTCAAGACAGTACCTATTATAGACTATTTTTTTTTAAAGAGAGTTCATTTGGCTTTACAGCATTTCCAGAATGAACAACCCTGAAAAAGTCTGTTTATTGAAATTTGATTTGAGAACTTCAGATCTGCCTTTTTCTGCCTCTGCCAAGTTAATCCCTGTACTCTCCTCCCCGTTTCTCATGGGCCCTTCAGGATTTCCTCCCTCCTTTACACCCAAAAAGCGAGGTGTGAAAAGCTGTTTAAGTCCCCTTAATGTACCGAGAAAGGAAGTTAGCTGGCCATTTTTAATATTCCTTGATATTAAAGTAATTCATTTGAGTTTGAGCTAATGACAGTAAATCTCTCATGCTGACAAGTTGTGGTCAATTATCCTTTCTACAGTCTTTTAAATCTGAAGCACTAGGAAGTGCGTCAGTGTTGGAAACTTGTGGCTTGCTTACTCCAGGGAAAGAGCCGACAGGTCCGATGGAGCAGCAACAGGAAGACTACCACTACGTTGACCTGCCTCCTCGCCCTAGACAACCCTCCCAGGGCCAGCAAGTGCCGGGATGCTTCCGTTGGCATTTGCATGTTTAAGGAAATGAGTTAAATAAAGTGGTGTGCTATTTATCCCTGTAATGAATGGTTTAACAGCGACAATTAAGAAGGCAATTCTACAAGCCTGAACTCCAGTTACTTATTAGTGCCACTGAAACTCAATTAAAGTATACAACTAATTATAGGGATTGGAATCATCTGTCATCTGGCAGATCCTATTAGAGGGAAGAGAGACTGGGTTTGTTTTTCAAAGTGTGTGATGTAGACTCCATTATGGTGGTTAGTTTTCATACCAGGGAGTGGGTGAGGAGGTTTGCCCTGTGTGTTGGCAGATCTGTTCATTTCGAAGAGCAGTAGAAATGTTAGCTGGGTTGCCATCGAATCTCAGCTGCTGCACAAAGCTGGCCAGGCAGTGAGTGGAGGAAATCCACTCTGCCAGATCAGTCATCTGGAATCTACTAAGACCCTGCAGTGGCTCCGTGTTGCCGCCCACATCCTTATTTCGTGTCCACTCTCAAGCCACCCTGCCTCGCGGCCACTCCCCACTGCTTCCTGCGGTTGCCTCAGCCAGCTGCCTTCCCTTCAACGCTACCATCATGATTTGAACTGTAACCAGTCAGCCTATGCTCAGCCTGTTGCTGGATGTGTATTCTTTTCTCTCTTCTGCACACCTGAATCCTGTCCTGCCGCCAGCATGACTCCTTCCTCACATAGAGTCCAGTACCAGATCTTTCTTTCTATGAGCCGTCTACGTACGCCAGAATTTATTGCTCGATGGTCCCCAGGATAAGGACACCTACGAGGGGCGATATTTTAGGTCTCTGCTTCTTGTTGGGCACTTGGGCTACAGTCACATCTTTAAAGTGGTGATGCCCTGATTCTTGGCTTCTGTTACTGCTATAATGTAGTATTATGTTTGATAAAATGTCTTAGTCAGATTTGCATGGAATTTTTTCATTTCTTCAGTCCTTCTTTCAATCAGCACTGTGCTTAGAATGGCTGCATGGAATAGGAGGGCCACGCTCTGACCTTTCAGGCTTCATCGCCTCCTATATTGCCCCAAAGAAGAGCTAAATCTGTTCTCACTCCCTGCACAGATTAAGACCTCTCTCCATGCTCATCATTTCTTCCTTGGACAGCACTCACAGGGAGAGGGTCATTAAAGCACACTTTAATGGAGAAAAATTGAACATTCTCCCCGCCCCTCCACACAGCTCTCCTCAGGGTAAGCCAGGTGACAGAGAGAAAAATATTTTTCAAATGATTTTTCCAAAAGGCTCCAGAGTGCACACAAAGTTCAACCTTTATTCAAGAGTTAGGCAATAGTTGGGTCAGCCAGCTAGCTATGATAGGGTCAGCCAGACACCGGGGTCATCTGGTCATGTCTGGGTTGAATCAAAAACATTTTTGTATTTCACATCCCAAGACAGTTGGTGGAATTTTAACCTTCCTCCTCACAGTCATTTGAGGGCTCACAAGCTCATTTCACTTCAGAGTAAGTCTTCCCAAAGGGCCTACTTTCTCATGCTCCCATTGCATGGCATGAACTCTGACATCTCACATTCTGCACCTGTGGAGCTTGAACTTCATATCCCTACTAGAACTTTCCTCTAATATGTCATTGCATAAAAGTAAAGTTCTCCATTTGTCCAAGAAACAGTCCAGGAAGAAACAAGAAATCTGATTGATGGCAGAAATTCACAAAATATTTTCATTAAAGCTTTTTGCTATAGTTGACAATATTGCCTATAACAAAGTACTAAAAGTTATTGAAAAGAGAATATTCTAAATGCTAAATATAATAAAGAATATCAGGTCACTTCATTTCATTCTTTTTTTTTTGCGGGACCGGGACTTGAACTCATGACCTTATACTTGCCAGGCAGGCACTTGCACCATGGAGCTATCTCCCAAGCCACTATCAGGTCACTTCAAAGGACCTCTTGAAACTCATTAATATTTTAACTGCTCTGGCAGTGCTCAACACATTGTACTGAGACTATCTTCCCTCCACTGTCACAACTATGTCACCAACAGTTACAGCGTGGTGCTATATGTTTCCCTGATGATTACCACAGTGCCAGGCACACAGCAGGGTCTTAGATATTTTTAGAATTAATATCTTGCCACTGTTTGATTACAGAAGAACTATATATTTGGTGCAAAGGTTTCAAAACACCAAGGTACATACCGCTGATCTTCTGTCTTTCCTAAGTCTGAATGATCATCAGAATTCTCAGACAGCTCTAAGAATAGGGATATAGCTCAGTGGCACAAGTGCTTGCCTGACAAGTGCAAGGTCCCAAGTGCGATTCCTGGTACCATCAAAAAATTTGCATAATGCAGCATCTGCTTCTGATTAGCTCCAGGTTCATGTGTGTTTTGGGCTGAGGAGATAGCTCAGTGGCTTAAGTGCCTGGCTGGCAAGTGTACAGTTGTGGGTATAATCTCCTGGGGAGAGGAGACACACACACACACAAACACACACACACACACAGAGAGAGAGAGAGAGAGAGAGAGAGAGAGAGAGAGAGAGGGATCTAAAAGTACATGTATCTAGCACCACACCAAGATATGTTAACTCAGTAGGTCTGTATCAAGGGCTAGAACTCCAATTTTTAGGTTGCTTTCAGATACCCCTAAAGATCAGCCAAACAGGGAAACTGTTGGTTTCATATGTGGAATAAAGCCTTATACTTTCATGCCTTTTTTCCCCATATGAATTATCTCACTTGACTGTTAATCTTTGAGAAGGGTAACATTGCCTTCCAGCTACAGATGAGGATTTAAAGCCTGGAGAGTTTACAGAGTTGGTGAGGTTAGAGCCTGGGTTCAAGCCAGGAGGTTCATCTAAAAGCTCAGCAGTGTTTCCACATCACCAGCTGCCTCTCAAGAGAAGACCCAGGTTGTCTTTGTCAGATAAAAACAATACCAAATCACGGTCATCATTAAGTGTGCAGTAAGGGTGTTTAGGTCTCCATCCTAAATTTCCTTGTGAGAGAGAAATAAAAGGAAAAATATGGCTTTTTCCTTGAAAATGACAGTGTGGAAAAGAACAATTATAGAAATAGGTCTTCCCAGTAATGACAAGAAATGGAAGTTATTTTCTTATAGCTGTGTTTTTCCATGAAAATAAATAAGTTAAACAACAGTCAGCCCTCACAGTTGAAGAAAGCTTGATATGTGCGACGCATGATCTCTTGATAGCGACAACACAGTGAGTCGGGCGGCAAATGCCATCCTATAACTGGGCATGGTTCGGGAGCTCAGCTCTCTTGCTTCTTTTGGGGTTGTCACCAGTCTACCACACTTCATTCTACAATCTGCAGTGTTGTGGAGAGAATGCATTAAGGGATTTATCCTACCATTATTGTGCAATCCAATATGACATTCACAGGGCTTTTGACAGCAGAAAGATGAAAATTCTAGCGGCCTCTTTGTATTAGCAACAAAGTCTCATTATGCAGTGACAAACTACAAGATAGTGGCATAAGCAAAGGGCACCTCTGTGCCCTGTGCAGATGTACATACAACCTGAGGTTGTTTGTCATCACAACCCTAACAAGAGAGGACTGGGTGTTTGATAGGATGGGCATGAAACTAGGCCATCACTCAGAGATCTGACACCTTCATGCTGGATAGATAGAAGCTAGGCTCTGAGAAACACAGAGGGTTGTGTTGAAAACACACACACACAAACATGCACACCCACATGCCTGCAGACTAGGAAAATAAGTGGGAACAAATGAAAGCCATTTTTAGATTCTACATGGTAGCAATTTGTTTCACCAAAAAGAAGATGGAAAAGGAAGATGGCACAGACGTTCAAGGAAAATGACTGACAGCTCTTGTTTCCCAATAAGCATAACTGGAAAGGTTAAAGTTCTGACAAAGGTGACATCCTATAATGTATCTCCCTTTGCAGAGTCCTACGTTGGAATTTTCTGAGCTGAGGATAATGAAGTCATAGTCAGTGGGACCACAAAATAATATGCAAAAGTATACACTGAGGCTACCTTTTACATCATCACTCTGGCAATGTGTTTGCTTGGTGGAAACCCATGTCCTCTCTTTTTAAATGAGTTTCACAGCCAAGGGCATATTCACCCAACCATAAAATATACATTCACTGACATCTATTATTAATGAGGTGTCACTGCTAGGATGAGATGTGGCAGTGACAGTGGCCAGGAATATCCTGGGGAGCGACAGCTTGAAGAAGAGCCAGCTACAACACTGGTTGCACATGAGCAAAGGCTAGGAGAGGAAGACTGTGGTCCACACAGTGAACATCTGATGTCTGAACACTGAATCACACTATTTCCTATACCAACAGTTCCTCTCTTTCTGTGATCAGTGCAATTTATGGAATCTTTAGTAGCAAAGACTATATTCAGGGCCATGAAACACAAGATTTTTGTACTGATATGAAACCATCTGTGAATATTTGCATTCTTATTGAGAATTTCATTTTGAAATAAACAAAGCTAAGGCCTTCTACAGGACACGAAACAGGATTCATGAGCACAAATGAAAGTGGCTAAGCATGGCTTAAAGAATGCCTGTGAGGAGCTGGCCTGCTCTAACTGGGTAATGATGAAATTGGGTAACACACTGCTGTTCATCTGGGCCAGTCGCCTAGTGTCTCCATGAAGAGCTCTTGTTGCCTTAGTAAAAGTTTACAGTTATAGTCATTCATGGCTAGACAAAGAGGGCACCGGGCTTTAATAAAATCCCTTATAATCTACTCAATGGAGCAGGTATGGTTTTTGAATAATCTGTGGCCAGTAAAGTCTTGATATTAATCATTGTATTAGGGTCTCATCATGAAGAGTGAATCATTCTACAGTAATTTACAGAAACACCTGCCCTATTAAGTGAAGCATTTTCAATACCCTGTGCTTAGAGGTATCAGAATTGCTTTAAATAATTTTCTTCTGGAAGGCTGAGAGATCCTCTGTCCTAAATTCTGCCACTAAACCCTGTGTAACCACACAGATTAATTATCTAAACAGAGACCTGGACAAACTGAATTCTCTCATATAGAAACCTACATGAGCTGTATGTTCTTTATAGCATCAGCTTTGAACTTGCTCAACTCTTTAAGACATGATTGCCTATGACATTATTGTTTCTTTGAGTGATTCCTTAGAATAGCTGTGGACATATAGTATACAGCATGTTAAAGATGTCTGTTTAGCCTGATGAAATTGCTCATATATTTTTGATAGTATGAAAAATCATTAACTATTCTATTATACTTAATATATCTTATATTCCTTACAGTAAAAAATAAAAATTTAACTTGTAGAAACAAACAGCAATCTGATGAAAGTTATCCCTGAAACAAATGGAAATCTGACAGTTTCTTAGAAACTAATGTAGCCTGGTGTGGTAGCACACGCCTGTAAGTCATCCTAGCACTTTGGAGGCTGAAGCTGTAAGGTCGCCATCAGTGTGAGGCTAGCCTGACCTACAGAATGATCTGAGTCCAGCCTGAACTATACAGGTAGATCCTGTTTGAAAAAAAAAAGAAAAAGAAACAAACAAATAAAATTGAAACTTTATAATTCTGTACCAAAAGGTATTTAAATTTCAGGTCCTTGTCTTCTCAGTGGCATAAGCACCTGCCTGCCAAGTGCAAGGCCCTGAGTTTGATCCCCAGTAACTGGGGGAAAAAAAAAAGAACTCTTCTAGAGACAATCTTAGTTGGATTTTCAATCATTTTGATCAAGAAACAATAATTTCACATACATATGGAGTGGAATATTCAATAGACATCTTCTAAGTCCATTTATCCACATGTTTGTTTTAATTTAGATATTTCTTTGTTGATTTCTTTGTCTAGCTGACCTATTAATTGTGAAAGTGGGATATTAACATCCACTATTATAATTGTGTTAGTGTATATTTCATTTTTCATATCTGTTAGTATTCGTTTCATGTAGGTGGGTACACCAGTGTTTTGTGAATATATAGTTATGAATGTTATGCTTTCTTCTTGAGTATTCCCTTAATAAGTATGTGGAGATCTTCTTTGTCTTTTTTGAGCAATCTTAGCTTGAAGCTCACATTGTCTGCAAATAGAACAGCTACTCCCTACTTTTTGGGGTGGTTTTGAGGTATGGAGTATTGTTTTCCATCCTATGATTTTCAGGTTGTGAATATCTTTTTGACTTAAGTGCATTTCTTGAATGCAGGATATTGCTGAATCTTGTTTCTTGATCTATTCTGCCAGTCTGTTTTGGCTAGTGAATTGAGACAATGTACACTGATGGTTATAACTGATACATATTGGCATATCTTTATCACATTATTTTCTTGTTTTTGGTTCACTGTCTCTCCTTTATTTAATTGCTTGCCTTTCCTGATGACTTGTTCTATTGGTGTTCTTGTGATTGTATTCTTTGCTTTCTCTTTCTAATATATCCTTCAGTATATTCTGAAGAGTTGGTTTGGTGTTCATGAATTTCCTCAGATATTCTTTCTCATGGAAGTATGATATTTATTGATTTTGCAAGATAGTTTTTCAGAGTATGTCAATCTAGGTTGGAGGTTGTTTTCCTTTAGGGTCTGAAATATCTCACTTCAAGCACTCTTTGATTTGAGGGTTTGTGTTAGAAAGTCTGCTATGATTCTGATGGGTTTTCCTTTATAGGTGATTTGTTTCTTTTCTCTAGCTAGTTTTAATATTCTGGTTTTGTGCTGAATTTCTGAAATCTTGATTATTATATGCCTTGGTGTCTATTTATTTTGGTAATGGCTATTTGGAGTTCTATATATTATATTTATTTGTATGTCAAACTTTTATGTTTGGAAAGTTTTCTGTGATTTCTGTGTAGGGCTTTTTCTTTTTTCCATGTCTTTTACACTGTCCCCAGCTTTGTCACTAACCCCTGTCAATCTTATTTTGTTCTTTTTTGTTTCATCTTGCAGCTGTTGGATTGATTTTTTTTCATGGTCTCTTGCCATTTTGAAGATATCTTTCTTTTCAGGACCATTAGTCACAATCTTATCGTCTAGATCTGATATTCTATCCTTGCCTTTGTTAATTCTGTTATGTGAATTTTCAATAGAAGTTTTAATTAAACAAATAATTCTACCCACCCAACATTCTTCTGTATGCCTAGGAGATCCATTGCTCACCATGCTGTCTCACATCAGCAAAGTAATTCTGAGGGTAACAGGAAAATGTAATATAAGAGACACATGGTATGGGAAGCTGGTACATACAGGCCATCATGAAACAAGTGCTTTCTTTACACAATTGTTGCTGATAAAAAGAAAAAAAAACATTTTTAAAAATGCTGTGCATATAACTCGGTGTTTGAGTGCTTGATAGAATGCTTGAATTCTGGGTTGTATCAGAACTGCAAAAAGCAAAACAAAAGCCTTAAAAACAACTAGAAATTTGATAACGTTTTGCTTTAAATGAAGTTGATCCTTCATTGTCTTAATTCTAAGTAAATTTATATGTTAAGGTGAATTGGAGCTGGGGAGATAGCTCAGTAGAATAAGTGCTTGCTGGCAAGCACAAGGGCCTGAGTTCAACCCCCAGTTCTGGAAAAAAAAAAGATAAATCAAAAGAAATTTTGCCTGGATAGACCCACTCACTTTGAAAATTTTTTTTACAATGTTATTATAGACATAATGTCCTTAAAGAAACTGCAAATATTTAAGTGCACAATTTAATACTTTGTCATATGTAGACATCCAGGAAAACAACCCACCAGTCAGTATAAGAAGCAGATCTGTCACTTTCAAAAGAAGTACCTTCTTTCCCAGACAACCATTAATTTACTTTTCATCATTATCGATTCCCTTGGAGTAAAATTTCACCTAGATGGAATCATACAGTATCTACTACCTCTGTCTGCTTTCTCTTGTTGTCCATAATTACTTTCAGACTCATTCCTGTCATGTGCTTTCCAATGGGGACTGCTCACCTGCTCTGCTTCTCAGCTGCCATAGTAGTCCCACTAGGCCCTTTGCCATGCTATTTCTGCCTTGGAGCTGGCCAACCATGGACTGAACTTACTGAAGCCACAAGCCAAATAGATCTTATATTTTTTTTCAATTGTGGGTGTTTATACTTTGTTCTAGCAATGGGAAAGCTGAACAACACATAGATTTTCTACAAATTCTCCTTTATTCACCTCAAAATGTCACTTTTCATAGTTTTCTATTTACTTTTCTGAGGAAATACATCCCCCACACCCTTAGCAACTAAGCTGACTTTGTCACTGTTTTGCTAAAAGTGTACATTCCACAGCTCCTTAAAAGCCAAGGAGGTGGAGACTGGAGCTCTGACCAATGAAACGTAAGTAAAAGTATAACTTGGCAACTGTACAGCAGCTCCTTTGAAAAAGCATGTGTACCTGTCTTCCATACATCATGCTGCTTGGAAAATTGATACAGTATTAACTCAGTTCTTAGACTGTTAAGGCTTTCTATTTCTTTGTTCTTTTAAAAATTTATTTTAAAGAGAGACAGAAAACATAAAAATAACAGTAAAACAGAGTTTCAAAGCAGGCTAATAGGACAGTAACAATAATTAATACTTTATATATTGTTAACTTCATAGTGCTTACTCAGAGTATGAGATATAGGCAAGAAATATTGTCCAAACTATATTATCATAAACCTGTCTTTTCTGTCAACTAAGAGCAACTAGCTGTTTAACCATCTCAACTATTGTGTGTGTGTATGTGTGTGTGTGTGTGTGTACATATGTATATATATGTATATGTATGTATATGTACATACATATGTATATATATGTTATGTATATTTTTTCCCTTTCTTCCTTCCTTTCTCCTTTCCCTAATTCTAGTTTCTCTGTCTTTTGAACAGTTTCTTTCCAGTTCACAGTATCTGTTGAATATTTTGCATCTTAGGTACACATTCAGCTTCTCACTCTAGAGAGACAATAGGATGTCTACACATGTGGGTCTGATTTATTTCACTTGTGAGTATTCATTCATTAATCTATGAAAGTCCTAAGTTTATCCTTATTTATGGCTGAATAGTACTCAGTTATATAAAAACATATAATTTAATTCCTTCCTCAGCTGATGGACATTTATTTGGGTTGTTTCTAAGATTTTGCCATTACAATTATACTGCTATAAACACAAGAGCAGATATATCACTGTGGCATCATATTTTTGATTGTGTGTGTGTGTGTGTGTGTGTGTGTGTGTGTGCACGTGCGCACACGCGTGTGATGCCAGGGGTTGAACTCAGGACCCTGAGCTTGCCAGGCAAGTGCTTATTCTACTGAACTATCTCCCAAGCCCCCTGATGCTTTTGATTCTTATAGGCAGATATTCAGAAGGAGACAATGTGGGTTAAATGGGACCTGTAATATTTTTTGAGGACTCCCCATACTGATCTTTACAGGGATTGCACCAGTCTACATTCCCACTGACAGTGGAGAAGGGTTCCTTTGTTCCCACCACCATTCCATCATTTGTTATTGATTGATTTTTTTAATTATAGCCATTGTTTCTGAGTTGAGACGAAATCTCAGGGTTATTTTAATTTATGTCTCCCAAATGACTGATGATGTTCAATATATTTTCATGATTTTATTTTCCATTTGTATTTCTTTTTCTTTTAATATATTTGGTACAACATCTCAATATGCATCTCAGACTCATAGTGATCCTCCTGTCTCAGCCTCCCCAGTTCTGGTATTACAGGCATGCACCACCATACTGACGTTCACTGGCCAGCACAGAGCATCCAGGGCAGAGGCAACAAAACATATGGTACCAGAGATTGAGCACATGCCTTGTGCTTGCCTATGTGGGTGCTTAGACCACAGAGTTATCCCTGCAAGCCTAATTTGTATTTCTTGATCTGAAAGTGTATTCTATCTCAGTTGTCCATTTTTCTATTGGGTCTTTGAATTTGGGGATTCTGATTTTTTTAGTTCATGCCTATCATGTAGTTTGTATGTCCTGGGTGTAAATCCTTTGTCTGGGAGAAAAATGGCTTTAGTTATTTCCCATCCTGTGGGTTATATTTTCACTTTTTTAGTGATTTCCTTTGTCATGCAAAAGTTTTTTGTAAGATAATATCCCGTTTGTTAATTCTCTATAGTATTTCACATATCACCTAGGTTTCGTCCATGATGTCTCTGCCTACATTGGCATCGTTAAGATTTATACCTAATTTCTCTTCCCGTAAACTTAGCGTATCTGTTTCAATATTTAGGTGCTTTATCCATTTGCCTTTAGTTCAGTACATGGCGCTAGACATAAGTCTAGTTTAGGCTTTAACATATTTAAAGTCAGTTTTTCTAGCATTGATTATTCAACAAACTATCTTTCTTCAAGTGAGCCTATTTTGCTCCATTGTGAAAGATGAGATGGTTGAGTGTATTTGGAGTTGCATGTGCAACTTCTATTATGTTCCACAGATTCTTAGGTTTTTTTGTTTGTTTTTGTTTTTTCTTTTGCTAATACAAAGCCGATTTTGTCAGAGTAACTTTGCAGTATAATTTCAGGTCAAGGATTATAAAGCCCCCTGATTTGCCTTTATTGCTCAAAATTGCTAGGTCTCTTCTAGTTCCAAATAAATTTTAGGAATGTTTTCTCTATTTCTTGATGTATGCTATTATTATTATTGATTGGAACTGTACCAACTCTGTATAATAGTTTTGAGAGTATGAGTATTTTCACTGTTTGTTTTTGCTATCTATGAGCAAATGAAATCTTTCCGCTTTTTTGATATCCTCTTTTTCAGACTACTATAATTTTTGTTGTATAAATCTCTTACTTCTTTTGTTATGTTGATTTCTAAATATTTAATTTTTTGAGATGCTACTGTAAAGATTGTGGTTTTCCTGATTTCTCCCTTTGGCAATTTGTTGTTTATATACAGGAATGGTATTTATTTCTGAGCATTAACTTTGTACCCAGACACACTATTAAGTTTGTTTATTAATTCTAGTTTTTTCGTTGAGTTTTTGGGGTCTTCTATGTAGCGTATCATGTCATCTGCAAATAATGATAGTTTAACCACTTTTCCTACCCTCTCTTGCCCAGTCACTCTGGCTGATGTTGTCAGAACTATGCAGAGTAGGAGTAGCGATAGTATATATCCTTATGTTTTTCTTGATTTTGAAGGGAAGGCTTTCATTTTTTGACTATTTAATATGACGTTGGTTTATAAAAAGATGGCTTTTATCAGATTGAGGCAAAGACTACCCCAATTTCATGTAGCATTTTTATCATGAATTGGTTTTTGACTTTGTCAGAAGCTCTTTCTATATCTGTTGAGATGGTCATGTGACTTTTGTCTGTGTTAATATGGTGTATTACGTTTATTGATTTACATATGTTGAACCCTCCCTGAATCCCTGGGATGAATCCTATTTGGACATGGTGTGTGATCTTTTTGATGATTTGTTACATTCTGTTTGCTAGTACTTTATTAAGAATTTTTGTGCCTATGTTCATTAGAGAGATAGGCTTATAGTTTCCTGATTTTGGTTGGGGCCTTTTCTGGGTTTGGAATTGGGATCATACTTACTTCCAGGAATGATCTTGGAAATATTGCATCCCTTTCAATTTCCTGAAAGAGTTTCAGCATTAGTGCACTAGTTCTTTAAATTTCTTTTAAAATTCAATAGTTTTCTTTGTTGGTAAATTTTTAATTTTGTTGGTTGATAGAAGGTTGTTTAGAATTTTTACATCTTCTTGATTTAGTGTTGGCAATTCAATTGTATCTAGGAATTTTTCTGTTTCTTCTGTATATTACATCTTATTAGAGTATATGTTCTCATAGTAGGTACTGATGATCTAGATTTCTGTAGGATCCGTTGTGATTTCCCCTTTTTCATTCCTTATTGCTTTTTTCTTTCCTATTTTTGTTGAGGTTAGCTAATGGTTTATGAATTTTTATATTCTTTCAAGGAACCAGATTTTAATTCATTGATTCTTATTGTTGTCTTAGTCTCAATTGTATTGATTTCTGCTCTTATCTTTATAATGTCCTCCTTTTGTGAGCTTTGTGTTTGATTTTCTCTTCTTTTTCTAGAAGTTTAAAGTTCAACATTAGGGTCTTTATTTGAGCTCATTCTATTTTCTGTATGTGAAAGTTCATGTCTATCACGTAATTTCCCTTGTGGGACTGATTTCATTGCAGCCCATGAGTTTTAGTATGCTGCATCGGCATCATCGCTTTGTTGTACATACTGTTCAATTTTGTATTTAATTTTCTCTGTGATCCATTGATTGTTCAGAAAGGTGTTATTTCACTTCCATGTTTATGTAGTATTTAATAGGGTTTCTTCTCACTGATTTCCAGTTTCATTGTGCTATAGTCAGATAGTATTCACGGAATGATTTCAGCTCCTCTACATTTACTTGAAAATGTTTTGTGGGCTAATATATGGTCTGTTTTTGTGCAGCTATAGAATGTGTATTCTGATGTTTCAGGGTAAAATATTCTGTAGATATTTACCAGGTCCATTTGATCACAGACTTGCTTTAATTCTGATATTTCTTTGTTGATTTTCTAGTTGATCTATCTGTGAGAATAGAGTATTGAGGCAGTCCATCACAATTGTGTTAGTGTTTATTTGGTTTTTCCATATCTGTTAATATTTGAGTTGTGTAGCTGAGTGCACCACTGTTTGGGGCATGTATGTTTATGACTGTTGTGTTCTTCTTAGAGTTTTCTGTTTACAACTACATAGTGGTCTTATTTATCTGTTTTAATTGATTTTGGCTTAAAGTTTACATTGTCTGCAAATAGGATAAATACTCCTGCTTTTGTGGAATGGAGATTGTTTTCCATCATTTGACTTTTAATTAATTAATTTATTTATTTATTTCTGTATTTTTTAGGGAAGGGTCTACAGGGTCTCAATACTAGATTGGACTCATAGTGATCCACCTGTTTACAGCCTCCCAAGGCATATGCCATCATATCCAGTCTCAATTGAGATCTCAGCATGACCTGGGGGCAGGGACAGCTTGACAGACCCAGGGATCGAACTACTGGCCCCTGAACCTGCCTGATTTAATCCAATGAGCTATTTGACTGGTCCTTGACTTTTATTTTATAAATTCCTTTGAGAGTTAAATGCATTTCTTGAATATAGGATATTGTTGGATCATGTTTCTTGCTCCATTTTACCAATCTGTTTCCTTTTATGCTGAGTTTAGACCATTTACACTGATAGATATAACTGATGCATATTAGCTTAACCTTATCATGATATTTTTCTGTTGTTTGTTCCCTGTCTTTTTCCCGGGTTTAATCACTTGGCCTGTATGGTTGCTTCTTTCCATTGGTTTTCACATGTTTGCAGTACTAGCTATCTCTTTTAAATATATCCTTCAGAGCATTCTGTAGAGCCGATCTGGTAGCCATAAATGTCCTTAGTTGTTCTGTTATGGAAGTACCTTATTTATCTGTTGATTCTGAGATATGGTTTTTCAGGGCACATCAATTAAGGCTAAAGATTGTTTTCCTTTAGGGTTTGAAATATCTTTCTTAAAGCTCTCTTAGATTTGAGGTTTGTGCTCAAAAGTCTGCTATGATTCTGATGAGCTTTCATTTATAGGTAACATTTCTTTTCTCATTCTAACTGCTTTTCATATTCTGTTCTTGTTCTTGTGCTGAATTTCTAGAATCTTGACTGTTAAATACCTCGGTGCAGATGTATTTTGGCCATGGCTATTTAGAGTCCTATATGCTTCATTTATTTGTATGTCATAACCTTAACCATGTTTAGAAAGTTTTCTACCATGTTTCAATGAAAAAATGTTCTTTTTTCTTTTTTTATCTCTTGCACTCTCTCCAGCTTTGTCACTGACCACAGTCAATTTTATTTTGTTCTTTGCTTCATCTTGCAGCTGCCGGATTTCCACAGTCTTTTGCTATTTTGAAGATATCTTTCTGTTCAGGGTTATTAGCTACAGTCTTGTCTTCTAGATCTGATATTCTATCCTTGCCTTCATTCAGTCAGCTGTGGATACTTTTAATGGAGTTTTTAATCTCCTAGAATTCTATTTGTGTCTGTTTCATGGATTCTATTTTTTTCCAATGCTTTCCATTGTTTTCCTGAGCTGTACTGTATTTTTATCTATTTAATGTTGTTTATTTTGTTCAACATTTCTTTTTACATCTTAGAGAATATGTTTTCTGTAGCCTCTTCCATTTGCTTTTTTTTTTTTTTTTTTGCTTCTGTTTCTATTGTTTTAGAAAACTTCAGTGGTTTCCTTCTGATTTCTCTATTTTATTGTGCTCTGGTCTTGTCCTGGGTATGTGGGATTGCATTTTGCTTATGTGTCATTTCTCCGTTTTTTTTTAAGAGAGTAAAAAAATAGTATTAAAGCAGAAAAATTAAATGATACAGAATTTCACTTAACAAAAATATGAATTTCACAGTTCATATTTGTTGTAACGTATAGTGTCATCTTCCAACTACTTGTTCATATAACCAGATACATGCATGTGAAATTAGAAGAAAGAAAAAAGGAATATGATGATGATGATGGTGATGGTGATGATGATAGAAATTAAGAAAAGGGTCAAGAATTGAAAAAGGAGACAAAACAATTTAAGCATTAATTGCTCCTTTCCACAGACCAGCAGTAATCCACAGGATGGTTGTCCAAACCATCCTGCTTACATACAGAGACATATCTTTCACTACCTGCCTGTCCTACTCCTCAGCTCAGCAACTCCTTCCTTTTGAATAGGTAATTTTTTTTTGAGGCAGGATCTCACTATGTAGTTTGGACGTGAGTGCTAGGATTACAGGCATGCACCACCATGCCCAGTTCTGGGACCAGCACAGTGACCTTGGGGTTCTGGGGCTGAAACAGGTGCACCTGGGGGCATGGCATGCAGGGTTGGCGATTGAACTCAGGTCCTTGTACTTATTAGGGAGGTGCTTATGCCTCTTAGCAATCTCTTCAGTCCCTCATTTTCTGTTTTCCAGATTTTTATTTATTGTATTACTTTTAATAAGAAATAACACTGAGACAGTTTCAAAACATGTTGGGACAGCCACAATAATTGATACAATGTATATTGTCTTCATAGCAGTTGTTCAGAGTACAAGATGCAGACATGATAATTTTCAAGACATTCCTGGTACAAATATTCTTCTCATTGAACTAAGAGAAAGTACTTGTATGCATAGAACAATATTCCATAATGGTAGTGGCTTACTGGCTGAACTGGCAATGTTGAAGCTGTTGACTTAAGCCTTTTACAGCTCAGTATACTTATCTGGATTTACTTTTTATGTTTCATGGTCAAACTTTTTTGCTAGATGCTTAAGGCCAAGTTAAAGCAAGACCTATATAATAAAACGTAATTTTTATCTGACAAGATCAGTTAAATCCCCTCAGAATGTACTTTGAAATCATGTACAGCGCTTTGTAGAACTTTTGTCAGTGTCAACCATCTGGATGAGTCAGGGCCATTGCCTGGCCAGTCTACTCTCTGTAAAAGCCTGAGAAAATGTTTTCTCTCTATGTGTCTCTCCTTAAGCACACTATACATCATCAATCCCTTTCTTCTGTGGCCCCATAATCTCCTTGAATAGAAAATTTGGGACATCACTGGGTTATAGGATATTATAGTACAGGTTCTCTTGTGTCCTGAGTCCTCACTGACCTCCAAGCGCTATGGCCATAATATGGCTATCTTTGCAGCCCTTCTTTTTCTCTAATTTTTGGTCTACAAACTTAGGTTCTTAACCCTCCAGAAGAGAAACTTAGTGATACTATTACTCTATAACATAAGTACTTGAGCTTATCACCACTGTCTTTCTAACTGTGAAATGCCTTAGACTGAACATGGAACCAATATTTTGCATCAATCATTGCTATTCTAATAGATCACCATAGAATATGATTAAAAACTATTACACTTTTTTACACAGAAATTTAGAAATCCAAGCATATAAAAAATTGTAGCAGGTCAAGCCTATGACACTTTGCCTTGCCTTGTTTTCTCATTAATTATTTTTTTATATTTTCAATTAAAACAAACATTTACTTGAGAGAGAGAACATACTCATAATTGAAATTACATTAGAAGCAGTACACATCTAGAAGACCAGAATGACAAGAATTCAAAGCATGATTTTAGTCTTAGTTGCTACTCTGAGTCTCAAAAACCTGTTGGAGATTCTTAGGACCATTGCCTAATTTGTCCTATGTACGTGGTGCATGGTTTTTCCCCTGCCAAATTTCTTAACTTTTCTGCTCGCTGTCTCTTCATTGTTTAATCCTTAAATTTTTGACTTCCATTCAGCTGTGTTATGCCTTTTTATATTTATTTCTTCTTTTGTATTCTTACACTAGGGAGACTATATGATATTTTCACATATGGGTTTGGTTTATTTCACTTATGAGTATGGATATATCTTCAAGATATATCCATTTATACATGAAGTCTTCTAGTTTGTCATTCTTTATAGATGAGTAATATTCCACTGTATTCAAATACCATATCTTTTTCAACTATTCTTCAGATGATGAGAACTTTGGTTGTTTCTAAGATTTGGCTATTACATATTGTGCTGCTGTGAACATAGGTACACAGATATCACTATCGTATGTTGCTTTCAGTTCTTCTGGGAAAATTTCCAGTAAGGTGATAGCTGGATTGAATGGAATTTCCAGTTCTAATTTTTAAAGGAGTTTCAATACTGATTTCCATAACGGCTGCACGAGTCTGCATTCCCACCAGATGTTTTCTAGTTTTTGTATTGTTTTGTTTTCTGTTTTGATGCTTTTAAACTTGTTATGAAAGATAACTTTCTCTCTAGCACTGAAGTTTCCTTAGGAAATAGCTGTTCCATAGGTATATCTTCTAGATGTAGATGGTTCATGGTCTTTTTGTCTATTTGAAGAACTTACCTTCCCAATGTATTGAAGATGAGAAGTTGCTACCTATTGACTCAGCACCCAGTCTTTTGGTGCTGGATTATGATGATGGTAATTATCCCATGCAATAACAGTGTTGTCATACAGGAAAGAAAAGCTTATTAGTTTATTTAGTTAAGCACAGTGTCTTCTCTAAAATAATGCAGTTAGCAATAATGGCAATCTTGAGTAGATCTGGATAGTAACAAATTACTAGAATTATTAGGCTGATACTTTTAACCACAGGAGAAAATTCTACAGTTGAATAACAGAATGTAGAACATGCTAGGGACTTTTATGCAATGATTTTTCCTTTGTGACTTTGCTCCATTGTGAGAGGTGACTAAAAGGTATAGGGGAAAGATAGAAAGGTGAGTGAGGTCCTACAGGAGAGGGGCAAGGCTGAGAGGCATAGGATAACCACCCAAGCTTTGGGAAACTGGAGGACAGAAGAGGAAAATAATGGAAGAGGAATCAAAAGGGTATTGAGGGAACCAGGTGGAGAAGATGCAATATTTATTCATTTGAAAGCATCATAAAATTAAGCAAGTTGACAAACTAATTAGAAAACAAGTAGATAAGGGATTGGGAAGATGGCTCAGTAGCATAAGTGCTCGCTTGGCAAGTGCAAGGTCCTGAATTCAATGCCCAGTACCAACAAAAAATCAAAAAACAAAAAAAAACCCAAGTAGATGAAAACATAAAGGAGAGTAATAAATCTAATCCATTAAAGAAAAAGGAAAAATAAAACAGAGAGAGGAGAAGAAAAGAGAGAAAAGAGGTTAAAAACAGAGAACAGAAATCCTAAGAATAAAACAAGACAAATTAAATTAAGGAGAGAGAGAGAGAGAGAGAGAGAGAGAGAGAGAGATCTCAATCAGGTAGAAAAAGGAACAACAATGAAGCAAATGCAGTAAAATTCCTCACATGTTGGCAGTTTTGTAGTAGGCCCCGGTCTGATTTCAGAAATGTCAAATCCAGTTTTACTGTGGGATTTGTGCTGCATATACAGCTGACCTTGGTGCCTAACTATGGGTGTTAGGGTTGGTATTTTATTGCTAGGGCTATCCCAAGCCCAGGAATATACGTAAGTTTTTAAAAGGGGAAAGATCGGTGGTTCCACTTGCCCCCTTCTATTCTGCCCATCCCGGCACCAAAGCACTGCTGTTTTATCTGACTTACCTGTTCCTGGTGTGTGTCTACCTGGGTCTGCCTCGCTGTGTTTACTGGCATTCCCTCAGTGACTATCTATGTGTCACAAAATTGAGTGGCTCAAAACAACATCCATTTTATTGTCCCTCGCGATTCTTCAGCTGAGTAGGAATGGGTGTGTGGCTCTTGTGCCAGTTGGGGCTGTAATCTTCTAGGGTCTCAACCAGACAGAAACACTCAAAGTGGGCCTGTTACATGGCGCGGTTGTTACTGTCAGGTGAATCTGTTGGAGCTGTCAATCACAAACGCCCTCCACATACAAAGAATGGGTTTCAAATGCAGCTAATCCTTTCAAGGCCAGCACTTACAAGTCTTAAAATATGATTTCTACCACATCCTAAAGATCAACACAATTTCCGTGACTAAAGGGCTGAGGTGGAATTAGGGAAGCCTTTCCAGAAAAATGTTACCACAGAACACGAGGATAACACCCAAGAAAGAAGTGCTTATAATTTAGAAGGCTCTGCTGTTGCCGTTTACAGCCCTGAATTTCTCTCTTGTGAGAGAAAAACAAACTTTCATTTAGCAACTCCTGTTATTGACTATTGTTCACATAAAAGTGAATCAAATCATAACTAGTACTTCAACAAACCAATTTCTCCAACTAATCTCTTGCCCATGTGAGCCCCTTCAACTACTACCCTTCTCTTTCCTATCATTTATTATGCTCTGTTAGGAGCTTGCCAGGTAGCTCAGTTGGTTAAAGCATATGATTCAGCAAAATCTACCAGGAGACAGAGGTTCAATTCCTACCCCCACATGGAGCATGAGACCTGCCCTTAAGGCAGCCTCATCTAGACCAAAAAAAAAATCTTTCATAAGTTTGACGCTTGGGAGATAGCTCAGCAAAATAAGTGCTTGCCTGGCAAGCACAGCGTCCTGAGTTCAATCCCTGGTACTGCATAAATAAATAAATAAATAAATACATAAATCTGTTATGCTTTGATTTTACACCCTCTTTTATTGCTTATTCTCTCTAATCTATCCCTTCTTTCCTTTCACACCTTCTTTGTTTATTTATTTAATAAATATTTATGAAGGGTCCCATATGCACCATGCAGTGTTCTAAATGCTAGTTATGGTAACAATACAGAGAAAGGTTCCTGACTTCATAAAGCTTATCTTCTGATGGAAACTTCTTCCTATTGTGCTCTGAGAGTTCTTCAATAACGTCTCTTACCTTTTCTCCACTCTCAGCCCCTTTGTTAAAAGAGAAAACACTTTTAATCACAGTCCTCTTGCAAACTCTCCCCTTGCTCTTTCCCCAGTGCTGTATTAGCGTGGAAGTTCTTTTCCACAGCCACCCCACAGTTTCGTCCACAACCTTTCCCTTTTTCTTTTTCTTTCTTTATCCTCCTACTTCAGTTCTATTTCCCCTGAGAATCCCTCAAACAAAGATAGTGACTGAAATCAGGGAGAGAGCACAAGGGCACTGGAAAAGACTTCTATCTGTGTTAGTAAAGAAAAGTGGATTCATTTTAGGTGCAGTCAGGTCGTTTCCTCCAACAGCCAACAAGACAAAAATTGCTTAATGACTGCTTAAATGAGAAGTTTGTGCCATAGGTCAGTTGTTCCAGTTATACAGGTAGGTTCTCTATCACTTTCCAGCGTGGGTAACAAACTCATTGCGAAAGCAGGATTTCTTTATGTCTGTTGGAAAGAGCCTAGAGGCCAGAGAGACTATAGGAGTCAGAAGAGCAGATTGCGATTTCAAAGACAGCTGCACCTATATTCAACTCATCCCACACACTCACTGTACAATATGACACCGATATTCCTCAATTCACAGGCGAAGTATGTTTGTGATCCCTTTACTGGGAAGGAATTTTTTTTAACTACCTTGTCATCACAACATGGTAGAAGTAGCCGTGGGGTGGAGGCTAAGACGTAATAGACACTATAGCTTTCACCTCATTTTCTCTCTTGAAATCCATGGTCTCAGAAACACTCCACTACCATATTGTGAAGAATCCAGGGCCACATGGAGAGATCAAATGTGTTGAGTGACAATCCCAGTATCCATTTATCATCACACAAGTGAATGAGTAAATCCTCAGCTGACCAAAGATTATAAAGGTTACACTCCTCCCTCTCAACAGATAAACTGTCCAATCTATTCTTCTGTAATCTAAATTTATTCATGCTGGCTCAGCCTATGAGACAAATTACACTGATCCATTATTCTTTCCTATGGATGCAAATGTTAAAACTCTCATCAAATCTTTCCACACTTATGACTCCAAACCAAAAAGGAAGTCTAGGTGTGTACGGAAGATATCTTACCTGTGCTCTGAAAACTCATAGCTCACTCTCCACTGAAGCTGCTCCAGATGACCGGTCTCCCACTGAGCATCGAATTCTCCTTCTGGCTCTGTACTGGTCCCAGGGCTTCTGTTGATCACCAAGGCCTAGTGTTTCACACATACCAGGAAATACACTGAATTCCTCAATGTCAACTCAGAGAGCTTAGCTGGTTCACTGAAGATCATTCACCAATGCAGTGGCAGAGATGGGCTGCTAATATAATATAGGACCCCTCCTTCCCTGTGGCCAGTCATTACTTAGTTGACAAGAGGGCTGTGAGCACTTACTCAGAGTCACAAATCATAACCTGTAGTGAAATAGCATAGCTTTTAAAGAGACGTGTAGTAATTTCCCCATAAAATTGTCACTAATTAAATTTAGTGACTTAAAAGCTTTAGCACGGTCTTTTAGCCAACAAAAATGTATTCTGTACAGGTAGCCAACTCTAAAATATATGTGAATAATTATTGAGTAGTGGGGTCATAACACGACTAAGTTTTCATAATGAACAGAGAGAAAAATATTTATAAATTTGGCATTGTGAAAAATTAAAGTTTTGACTTAGTGAAAGACATAATAAACAATACATGTTCTTTATTTTTGAGACAAACTTCAGTTTGTTTTCCAGGCCACCCTTGAACTTACAGTATAGTCCAGCATGCCCCTTAAGCCACAATTCTCATACAGCTTCCAAGTGTTAGGATTATAGGTGTGTGCCACTGTGTCCTAGCAATGAACAATAATCTTTTAAAAGATATTAAGAATAGTTTCAAAATTAATAGCAGTTTACCATTGCATAAAGCTCAGCATATTAATGTATTTGTTTTAAATTGCTGTAATCAGAGGTCCAGGGAGATAGCTCTGTGGCGCAAGTGCAAGGTCGTGAGTTCAAACCCCTGTCCCACCTGCCCCTCCCCCAAATTGCTGCAATCATCTATAAACAACCAAAACTGTAGTTATGTCACAGGTTATCAAATATCAGATATAAAAATTACAAGAAAAAGTGGAAAGGAAGCAGGCAATGTTTTAAATTGTTCTTTCAATTATAATCTGTAGAATAATTGCTTCTTGGCCTTTTGGCTAAGATCAAGTGTAGAATCTGTAGAATATTCTCAGTTCATTATCATTAAATTATGTAGTCCTCATAATGAATTTGTTTCTGGGTTGTCTGCAACAGATCTTTCTGGTACTTATTGACGAGAAAATGGTCACCTACTTTAATCATAAACTCGATCACTTTCTCTCTAGCAAAAAAACCCCATACGGTAAAGGAATCTAAACCTCACTGGAAGAAGGGCATCTTCTGCAACTGGTCTGTATCTTCCTACCAGTGGGACCTTGGTCACCACTGAAACCAGGTGCTCTTGATGACATCATCATGCTGTGACTTGACCGTTGTTCCAGTCTCTCTCCGATCCACTGTGTTATTTGACTCATGGATAAACACTTCAAGTGTGTGTGTGTGTGTGTGTGTGTGTGTGAAATTCTTCTACATTTATCTCTTCCTTGTCACCTACCACCTCTCCATAGAGCAGTTGCCTGAGAGATGCCACTTGTTAACCTTGGTCCCTAGGTACTTGCACCCCTTCAAGAATTTTTAAGTGAAACAAATCAGTACAGAAAGGGCAGCTATATGAGAGGCAGTGTACTGGCATACTTAATGGATAATAAGAAATTGAGAATGACCAGAAAAAACATGAACAGCCCAGTAGAAAATGAACAAGAGGTACAGAGATGCCCCAGAAAGAGAAATACATGCAGCTATTAATCAGTCTCAATCTCACTAAAAATAAAAAAAAACAATAAAAAAGGCAAAGAATCACATCTAAAACAATCATATATGTGTATTCATATGCATAGTCTCACATATATATCTACATATATCAACCACAGATCATCAAAGATTAAAAAGAGTAATAACTATGTCACACATTCTATAGGAAAAAAATCTTTTCAAATATACTGTTGCTATGAGTCCAGAATTGACTCAACCCTCTGGAGTGCAATGTGATAATTTCTATGACATTTCTATAAAATTATCAACCAAGAATTTCACTACGACAAATTCATCTTATAAAAATACTTTTTCAGGATATATGTTAATGGCTAGGTTGTAATATTGAAAACTGGGAAACCAACAAAATGTTCCTTGACCAATAGGGACTTTTAAAATACAGAGAGGAATGATGCATTCATATGACACATTCAGCTACTTTTAGAAGAATGAGGTTACTTTAAACGTGCTACCTGGCAAAATGCCATTGGTACATTAAGTGAAAGAGCAAGTTGTGAAGCCTATGTATAAGATGATCCCATTTTGTGAAGAGGAAAGGAGGTAGAGGTGTTTGAAATAAGCACAGAAGAACTTCTTACTCAGAATCCTTAGTTAAAAGATGCAACTGATCAGAAACTAGTTGAAAGTGAAAGGGAGAGACTGGCTCATGTCTATGAGAGTCCATAGGTAGAGTTGGCCCAAGAGGTAGCTAAACCAGGGTGCTTGGGAGATAATGTTCGAAGCTGTTGCTCCACTAATCCTGCCTCCTTCTGTGTTTTGTCCTCATTTTTCTTTTCATTGCAGACAGCAGCCTTCTTCATATAGTTAAAAACTATGGGCACCAGTGGACCAATTGTAGATCTTCCTAATAGAATGACCTGCAAAAGCAAGAGATAGAATGTGCTGCTAGTTCTAGCAGGAATCCTGCACAGGATTCTTAGTCCTAGAGCTAGGGGACGACCAAGCACATCTCTGAAGGTCAAGGTCATTGTCACTGCCAGGAAAGTTCTTGTTTCTGTCTTAGGGAACAGTTGGAGCCCAGACTAGGGAGTGGGTGACTCCCCAAAGGAAAAGATTTTGGTAATTATCTGTGGAGCTTGCAGGGCCCTGTGCCAGAGCCTGGAGGACCAGGGAGCTGAACACCCTGCCCCTAATCCCAGCATTCTCCGTTGTCAACAGACTGACCTGACTGCAGAAGAGACCTACATCCTTTTTTTTCTTTTTGTTCTTCTTTTGCAATTTATTATTTTATAAAACTTGAGGCTTTTTTTTTGGCCTACCTCAGGCTGCCTTAAGGGTGGATCTGGGCATCAAACCAGTATTCCCTGTGCCTGATTGGGATTGCCCGCGAATATGCTTAAACCACTGAGCTAACCTGCAAAACCTCAAGACCTACATTCTGAAGGAGAATCTTGCTTCCAGACTCCACAAAGACTGGGTGACAGACAACCTTGGGAAATAGGCTTGGAGAGGGTAGGAACTAAACAGAGGTTTCCTGGGATCCCTTGAGAGGCTCCAGCTCAGACCAAGAAGGTCACAGACCTGTATTCTATTGTGGAAGGCCAGGCTCAGTGGGAACAATTATCACAAGGGGAAGTCCTGAAGAAGGCATTTCGCCTACTGGTATATTTGAGCTCTGGAGATACTGGTAACATCCAGAAAAATCAGTGCTCTGAATTGCTCTAAGTAAATTTAAGGGACATGCATGATTATTCACCAAAATTAGAGTCTTGTCTGTTTTTGTGAAGGGCTGTTCTTGGTCCCGAGGGTTGTTAATGTCCAGTTGACCTTTCTTGTCACTGTATTGAATTTTCTACCATTGACAGAGTAACATAGTAGTGGCCAACAACTAGTTTTTTCTGTATCAGTACCTGGATCACCTGGGGGAGGGACTTTATAACAGTACCTTGGCTGCTCATAAGAACAAAGGAGCAGAGGGCCAAAGCACTTGCAAAGCCTAGCACAAGCAAACAGAAACATAAAAAGGCAGGGCAGGAAAATGTCTCTCCAAAACTCTCAACTGCCCCCAGTCAGTATTTGGGGAGGCAAAGAGGAGGAAGAACTGATAACTTACACAGCATATAGGGCTGAAAGGGTACCAGTGGAGGCAAAACAGTTCTACCGGGTGCTTGAAACATTTAAAGAAGAAAGACTGATCAAGTAATGACTGCAATGAAAGGAATGAACAGCAAGTCTAGAAAACATACTAATAAACATGAACGTGTAGCATATAAAGAAATGGACATCCATAAGAAGCGCCAATCAGAAATTCAGGAGATTAATACCATGGCTGAAAGTACGAGCAGCAGAAGCAACCAATGTGAAGACAGCAGTGTCAGCTCTCAGGGAAAGGACCCTGATCATGATCAGTGAAGGAGAGGTACCTTGAAAAAATAGGAGTATGGAAAAAATTCTTGACTCAAAGAGATATAGTATAAGAGTCATTAGAGTTAGCAAAAATAATCAGAAGACAGCGCAAATGGCACAAAAATCTGCTTATGCAAGTAATAGCAGAAGTTTCTAGACATAGAAAATGAATTTAACATGCAGATAAGTGAAGCATATAGGACCCCCAATAGCCATGATCAGGAAAAAGCATTCCATGCCACCCAACAATTAAAATACTAGAAACAGAATACAAGAACATAATCTTAAAGGTGGGTAGAGAGCAGCAGTGAATCTCCTGTAAAGAAAACATAGTACAATTACAACAGATTTCTCAAAACAAGCAAGAAAAGCATAAAAGAAGTGTTTCAAGCTCTTAATAAAACTTAGTAGGAATTTTCTGTGTGGCTCATTATAACCTGCAGAGTTACCTTTGAAAATTAATGGTAGGCTGGTGAGATAGCTCAGTGGATTAAAGTTTAGGCAAAGCACGGGGACCAAAGCTCAATCCCTGGCACCACATGTCACACCAGCCCTGCCCCCAGGGCAGGCTAAACTGGCCACAGAGTCAGAGCACAGTGGCATATTTCTGTAATCCCAGTGCTGGGGAGGCTGAAAATGGATTCAAGCTGCATGTTAAAACACGTTCGGTTGTTTAATGTAACAACCAAATAAATAAATAAATAAATAAATAAAAACTGATGGAGAAATAAGACTTCCATGATAAGGGACAGCTACAAAAATTCACGACTACCACGCCAATGCTCTAAAACATTCTCAGTGGTAATCAGAGAGGAAATCAACGAAGCTTACAATAGATCCAATAAAATGAACACACAACTAACAGAAGGGAAAGAAAGCAAAACAATAAGAAATTAATACATGGGAAATATAAATCAATATCTAACAATTACAAATATCAATGTAAATGGAGTTAACTCACTAAACAAAAGGCACATATTAGCAGAATGGTTCAAGAAACAAATTCCAACAGTGATCTGATGATATGCTTAGTAAAATTTAAATTCTTTTATGTTGATTTAGGTGGGCTTTATTCACTAGTCTGTGGTCTGTGTGCCATGTGTAGTCAAAAAGAATGTGGACAGTATTCTGTTGTTAGGCTGGACACTCTGTATATGTCTATTTAAAAAGATTTGGCATTAGACTAATGCTAATATTTCTTTGTTAATTTTCTTTTTAGTTGACCAATCAGTGATCTATTTATGTATTGAGATGTCCCCCATTGTAATTATATTGATGGTTATGTTTTCTTTTTCATTCGTTAGACTTTGTTTCATGAAGTTGGGTGCACCTTGGCTTAGTGTGTATATGTTTGTAATTATCTCTTCCTGTTGGATTGTTCTGTTAGCTTGCTTCTTTTAATCAATTTAGCTTTAAGTCCACTTTGTCTGAAAATAGGATAGTTATTACTGCTTATTTTCAGGCTCCTATTGTATGGAATATTTGGTTTCACCCTTTGATTTTTAGTCTGTGAATTTCTTTTTTTGTGTTATATGTGCTTTTTGCATACACATACAGACAAGGGTCCAAGTAAGAAAAAGAGGAGTGTAGCCCCATATCTCCTATGAATATAAACAACAACAACAAAAAAAATTCTTATCAAGATAGTGGCACGCCATGTGAAAAATCATCAAAAAAGATTAAATACTATCACAAAGTAGACTTCATCCCAGGGATGCAAGTTTAGTTTAGCACATGAAAATCAATAAACGTAATAAATCACATAAACAGAAGCAAGGACAAAAATCAAAATATCGGCCAGTGAGATGGCTCAGCAGTCTAAAGCGCCTGCTTAGACAAACTTAGGTAACCACAGGAACCTCAGTTCAATCCCCAGCACCACATGCTGCGCCAGTCCCATCCCCAGGGCAGGCTGAGCTAGCCATAATATTAAAAAAAAAATCAAGGTATCGCCTCAATAGATGCAAAAAAAAAAAAAAAAAAAGAAAAGAAAAGCAAAAAGAAGTCTTCAACAAAATCCAGCATCCAGTTATGATAAAAATTCTGGAGAAAATAGGTACAAAAATCTTTATATAAACAGTAAGAGCCATTCATGTACAATCTCTGCCATCATATTAAATAGACAGAAGCAGAAAGCCTGCTTTACCCATCTAAAGTAAGTAGCTATGCAAGGACACTCATTATCACTGTGTTTGCTCAAAATAGTCCTCAAAACATTAGCCAGAGCAATCAGGCAATAGAAAGAAACCAAAGGGTTATGTGTAGGAAAAGACAAAGTCAAAAAATTTGCAGATGATCCAACCCTTTATTTACACGATTCAAAAAATGTCACCAAAGGATACTAGAACTTTCATCAAATGCAGTACGGTAATGGGATACAAAATAAACTCTCAAAAGTCAATATCCTATACACTAATATTGAACTCATTGAAAAACAAATTAGGGTAACAACAATAACAAAAAATTAGATACTGGGCTGGGGAGATAGCTCAGTAGAATAAGCACTTGCCTGGCAAATTCAAGGGCCTGAGTTTAATCTCCAGTTACACACACACACACACACACACACACACACACACACACACACACACACGCATACACAAAGATAGGCACTTTCTCTACCTCCCCTAGACCTGGAGCAAAAACCTCTACTCCAGCCCTGGTGCCAAGGAAGTATCAACACAAGAAAAAATTACTTAGGTTTTTTTTTGTTGTTGTTTTTTTGTTTTGTTTTTGAGACAGGGTCTCACCATGCAGTTCAGGCTGGCCTTGAGCTCACTGTTGTAGTTCAGGCTGGTCTCAAATTCACACTGATCCTCCTGCCTCAGCCTCCCAAGTGCTGGGATTATAGACTTGCACCACCATGCCCAGCTAGTACTTAGGCATTAACTTAACTAGGGAAGTGAACAACTTCTACAATGAAAACTTCATAAGGCTGAAGAA
>PVJA010019760.1:0-37926 GCA_004027025.1 Myocastor coypus
TAATTGCTGATACCAGCAGTCACTCCAGTCAGTCAGACAATTCACTGCTTCTTTTACAGTAAGGACTAGATAAGGGTTGTAGACAATACAAGTATGCACTGCAGTATTACCTTCTTAAGGAGGATATAAGTTCCTTCTGTGGAAGTTAAGAAGGAATAAGTCTTTGAATTTTTTATAGAGATTTAGAAAGTATACTACAGTAAGAAATCATCAAAAATTAGATATGTGAAGCAATTGAAAGCAATACCAGGTTTTTATAGGACCAGCTTTTAGTTTTGAAGTGGTATCTCTGGTATTTCAAGATTGCAAACAGAAAACTAGATAACACTGTCTATGAAAATAAGGAAAGATACAAGAGCAAGAAAATCAAAAATGTCTACATACATTTAGTAGTAACATAAGCTTAGTACAAGAACAGAAGGCTAGTAACCTGGGAGAAGCTGAAACATTGCAGTATAGTAACTAATGTTCACACCCTGATACACAACACCAAGATAGCAGATAAAAGGTGATGAATGTTATGACTCAGTGACACAGATGTTTTAAAAGATGAAGACAGGAAATTCTCTCACTGTATATTTCTAAACCTCTGCAAAGATATTGTATCACTTACCTAAGTTTTCCCAAACTGTATACCTATTTTTTTTTAATTTTATTTATTTATTTTTTCTTGTTTTAGAACATTTGTTTATTCACTCATTTTTTATGGCCGGCTCAGCCTGCCCTGACGGCAGGGCTGGCGCAGCATGTGGTGCTGGGGATCGAACCGCGGTCCCTGAAGCTGCCCAAGCTTTCCCAAGCAGGCGCTTTAGACCACTGAGCCATCCCGCCGGGTCCAAACTGTATACCTATTTATGTACCAATGAATATACTAATTTTGATGATAGTATAACTTCTATGAAACAGTCATCTTCTTTACTTGCAATGTAGGACTGTCACAAAACTTATTTATAGGACACTGGCATTTATCTATAATTTCATCCTAAGAAAAAACATGTCTCATTAAAGTGTTAGAACATGAACAGGAATGGAATCAATATACATTCATGTGTTTCCTTATTTTATTCCAGTTTTCAAAGTATGAGTTACTATTCTGTAAGAAAAGGGCTGAAAGGAAGGCAAGATTCCATTCTTGTATGTCCAGTCACAAATAGCCTGTGAACTAATGAGAATTACACTCATTAGTTGAAAAATTTGGTAAGCATTGAATTGGATAATTCAGTTGATTCAGCATTTTTATTTTAGGTGGTAGCTTTCCTAACAATTGAACATTAAAATGCCCTCACATTACATATCTTACAGCCAACAAAATGTGACCAAATCAGTTTTTATCATATTAAGTCTAAACTTTGGTGATATTTCTTTCTGGAATGAAAACACAATTCTTAAAATAAGCTTGTTGCATTATCACCTCTTTTCAATCATGATACTAAATGAATTAATCTGAGTGGTTAATCCTATGCTAATACACACACTAATACTTGGGTATTATTTTTAACACATTACTTTCATGCATTGACATACACAATAGGCACAGTTGGTTATCCAAATAAATTTTAAAATTATTCTGCCCTTATTATTCTAACTTTGGGTATATCAATGGCTATCCTTAAACTCTTGAGTTATTTGCTAAATCAAGGTCTTAGAACAGATGTTTCAGTTATTGTAATTTATATTCTTAAAAACTCTGGAACTAATTTTTTTTAACTTTAGGGATTGGTTTCAAAAATTCATTGGAGATTAAGATGATTAATATTTCCACTGACTTTAAGCATATCTGATCAAAATGACAATCTATAGTAATTTCCTATGGTTCAGCCTATTTGTTTTTAAGCAAATCTGGCCCCATGTCTAACTGTAAACAAGTCTTTGGAAGAGGGGATGACGTCAGAGACTGCATTGAGCTAAAAATACTAATTGCAACACTTATTTGGCAGTAAGGGTTGTAGTGCTAGCTTTCTAAATTTAATGATACTATTGGTAAAGCTAGATAACCCAGAAATCCATTTCTGCCTTCCAGTTTACACTTGTCTGGTTTACAAGCACTTACATAGATACTCTGGGGGTAAAAGGCAAGAATACTATTTAAAATAACCTAGTAAGAAAAGGTGATACTGCCAATAATTTTTAAATTTCACTCCTAAAGATTTCGTTTGTTGACTTAGCTTCTTCTCTTATTCACTTTTGCAGCTGCTGCCAGTCAATTAAACTTCAAAAATTAAGAGGTAGAAATCTGCCAGGCCAATGGTGCGCATCTTTAATTCCAGCTACTGGAAGAGGCTGAGGGAGGTGGCAAATTTGAGGCCAACCAAGGTAACCTAAAGGACCCTATCTCAAAATCAAATACTTTAAAATGGGTTGAGCATGTATTTTAGGACTCTGAATGTTTAATCCCCAGTACTGCTTTAAAAAGTTGAAGGTAGAAGGGTAGGCATCTATGTAATCAGCCATTTCACAGGTAAGTGGGTACAGAATAATACTGGCTGTTACAAGTCATAAGTTGACTTTTTTTATAAAATGAACATCCAGAGCCTTTAAATAACTTCACAGGAAACTATTCATATTAAATATAGTATAGGGACGGTAAAACTAGTTTGAAAAGCTACTTTAACATTCTGAAACACACAATAGAATTCTATTTTCTAATAGTGGTAGGCCACATGTTCTGCAAGACAAAGCAAATCCAAACACAGGACATGAAGATAGGCTTACGGAGTAGTAATGCATGTTCCACAGAGCCATAAAAATCTCCATGATTTTAATCATTGAGATTTCAATCAATTCAGACAATATACACAAATCTTTGAATCTTTTCTCATTTTTATTTTGTATAAAAGACAGATTTAGGATATGGTAAGAAATTACTGTTACTTTTTTATCTGTCAAATGCTACAGTATGGAATAAATAAATAAGATTTTTAAAACTTCAATGTTTATAGACACTTATAAAAAAAGATTGAATTTGAAGACATTATATAATGCTAATACACCAGGGAAGGGATTTAGGCAAGGAAAGGCACATCATTTCACCACAAGAAATAAAGACCATAGTTGGAGGTTAATGGACAGCCACAGCTTTAGATCTTGTGGTAGTATTCCCAGCGCTAGAGGGTCATTATGGTAGAACTTCATGATACTTAATTGGAATGAACACAAAATCGTTGAGAAATATTACTCTGTGATCCTAACATAACGCATAACGTTAAAAAGAGAGCATTCTTTTAACAAACCTGGTATGTAAGAATGAGCAAAATTTCAAATGGCTTGATGATACTGAAAATCCTAATAACATTTTAAAAACTAAAATAAGATTAGCTCACATATCTATCTCAAATGTAACTTTTGAAGTTATTAAATTAAAATTCCAAGTAAACACTGCATCTTTTCACTTCTTTTCTTGTAGCGAGACACAATGTAGGTATAAAAAGCTGCCATATTTCACCTAAGACAAAGGTATGTGCCAAAGTTTAGGAAAAAAGATCACAGATAATTCCCAGTTTTATGGAGCTTTAGGCCTTTGCTAGTAGCACTAATGCCATTGGCTGGCTGGCTACAAAAGAAAATAAAGTTATGTTTGACAGTCATAAGAAGTTTCCTAAAGAACTTAAAAATTTCTAGTTCAACAGATAGAGTAACTTTTACCAGATAATCTAAAACAAGACATCAGCAGAACCCGTTGAGTCAATTTCTCACTTTCAACTTTCTTTTTTGAGACAGAGTCTCGCTATGCAGTTGAGGCTGGCCTTGAGCTCACTTTTGTAGCCCAGGCTGATCTCAAACTCATCCTGCCTCAGCCTCCCAAGTGCTGGGTCACTTTCAATTTTCTTCCACCAACTTCTGTCAACTCTCTATCCATTTCTTTTCTGTCTAGATATCGACCCTGATTGCTGTATTTGAAATATGTTATCATTCAGAGCAAATCACATAAATTTTAGTGTTACTAAGTGCGCATTTAGTTAGGTATATAAATAAAATGAATTTTCAGGATAAACTGATATGTTCACAAAAAATAAAAATTAAAAACAATGGGGAGGCAAGGGAAAGTATGAATATCAAAAGATATTAAAAATAACAATGGTAAAACAGGCAGTTTCCCATTTATGCCACACGATATGCCTTCATTAAGGTGTACTCTTTCCGGTTGGTATGAGCAGCCCAGATAAAAAGAGCAGAAGCCATGAACTGTAAGGGAGCCGAGACGCAAGCTAGGCAGAAGGACCATCCAAATTCACCAGATACATTTTCAGGCAGCTTCAGTTTCTGGTGCAGCAGTTCAATTCCAGCAACGTAACAACCTACTGCGCCCAGTGTACACAGACCTTGAGGGGAAATTTAGAAAATAAAACAAGACATGATTCAATAAAAGCATAATAGAGAGATTTTCAGGCAGTATGACATTGTAGTAGTAATATGTGAATCTTTGTGAATTATACATCTTTGTATAATTTGTGGTCCCTGAGGAGACAGAAGGGAGTTAAAAACTACATAGGCTACAACACTCACCAGCAAGGAAATGCAGGATGCCCGTGGCAATGGTGGGATATAAGCTTCGGCAAATACAAGCACAAAGTCCAATTAAAGCCCCAAAGCACATCAAACCTAGACTAACAAAAGGTAGAAGGACCTGGCAACGCCAAAGATCTGGTTTTAATAGGGAAAGAAAGAACAGACAGACATGTTATCATAGTTTCAGACAATTTTTCCACACTGGCAATTTTTTTTATATTATAATTAATCTTCAAAAAATCAGAAATATTTTATTATCAATACTTCTTTAATAAATGAGATTATTTAAAAGGATGTCCTTCCTGTAAAAAAAAAAAAAAAGATCACTAACAGGAAATAATTACCAACGTCTTAGGATGTGCCATACACTTTTTTACTCATACATGCTGTGAATTAATCCTCCTAGTAACTCCTACTATTAAGTATTATTTTTATTTTGCAATTGAAGAAACTGAGACAAGAAGCATGATACAAAGAAACCAATACAAAGAAAATACATAGGAGTGACAAGATCTGAAGCAACAGTTTACCACAACGTACAAATAACACCTTGGAATTTCAGACTCTAAAGGCAATAAAACAAGTGATTATGAATGATCTTATAGGGTTGTTGAAAGAAAATGCATGAAGTACACAATATGGTGAATGTGAAATATAACAGGTAAAAACAGGAGCTCTATTCATGAAAAATTCTCTTACCAACATGAAAAGAAAGTTGATGGCCTCACAGCATCTCATTACATTTTCAGATCATTTTAATGATTAGTAATATATTAGTATCAACTCTAAGCAATTTCTATCTTTTGATGATGGTACTGCTTTTTGTAACTTTTCTACCAATAAACCTTAATTTTTTAAGGCCTTTTTTCTCAGTGCCTTTCAACCTCTAATAACTTCTTTCTATTCATTTTCATTGGCGTGTTTCTTTGCAATATGGTTATTTTTCCAGGCAAGCTCCAGTAAGTCTCTATGACCCTAAAAACTGAGGTTCAAATCTGAAGATAGTAATTTTTTTGACATCTCCATTTCATTTCTGTGACTAGCATCTAAATCTGGATGAAGATACAAGCACAAGGAAGGAAATGGAGATGCTGGTACACAATAATCACTAAAAGCCTACAATTTTTTTCTCATATGCCTACCTGAACCTCACCAATGAAAGCATTTGAGTACAAGAAGTTATTATTTATAATTAGGCCCATCAACAACTTCCTCTAGAGGTCTGGATTCCATCAGTCATATATTAACTTTCTTAACTTAAAGCTATTTGAAATCTGGTAAAAGTACAGTTCTATTTCCTAAAATACATTATCAATCAGAATAGACCTCACTGACATATGCAGAGAACAAATTTGACATAATCTACTAAAATATTATATTCAAAAATTAGAATACAACCATTCACAAGTAAAACAATTTCCCTTTCTCCCCAGTTGCCCTATAGAGATCAAAGTACTCACAGGTCCGAAGTAGATCAATTCCACTCTCAGGGTCTCCGGGAACAACAAATTTCTCCATGAACTGCTCATTTAGAGTGAAACTCATACATTTTGTGACAACATCAAATGACTCTAGAACAAAAACAATGATTACTTATCATTCTCATTATAAACATCTCACAATATACTCTTTCAGCATGCTCCAAAAGGAAAAATAGACAAAGGTATTCAAGGGAAATAAGCAATCTCCTCTGCCCTGAGTGATATACAGATCTCTCTGATGTTTAATGCACACCACTGGCTCTCTCTGAAGAAACAGGCATTAGGAAGGAAAATAAATAAATAAATAAAAAAGTAGGAGCAATAAAATGGGTGCCAAGAAAGATACATAAGAACACTGAGAAAGAGAGGATGAAGATTAAAATAAAAATTTGACCTTCTACCCCAAACTTGTTCTACCAGCTGTGGTTCTATAATATATTCAAAGGCAGTTCTATTCTTCAAACTCCTCAAAACAAACTTGAAAGACATTCCTGCTCAGCTAGATTCCAACAAGAAATCCTCATGGTTCTTCCATCAGATATTCAGGATCCAGCTGCTGCTCAGTGCTACTATACTGACCAGGTTTATAATCATTTCTCACTTTTGAATCACTGTAATGATCTCCCAACCAATTCCCTACCTCCCATCCTGTCTCCTCCCTATCTGTTCTTACCACATCCAGTGCGACCATAAAATGTCTCTACTGCTCAAACACCCCTACCTACATGGCTCTCCATTATAGTCACAGTAAGTACCAGAGTACCAGAGTCCCCATGATCCCTAAAGTCCTGCACATCTCACAGTAGACTGTATGAACTGTCTCTCCTCACCCTGCAGTCCAATCTACTGGCTAATTTACTGATCCTTGAACATTTCAGGTATGCTCCTACTAAAGGGCCTCCACAGTAGCTGTTTCATCTAATCTACATAACTGGCCACATGGTCAAGCCCTTCATATAATCTATCCACATCAAATCTGTACTCAAGTAATGTCTTCTCAATGAAGCCTATCCTGACTATGCTATTAAAGAGCCTAAACTATACCCACCATTATTTCCTGCTCTTTCATTTGTAAATCCTCTTTACTGTTGCTCTAATTTTCAACAATATATATCTTTCAACATACTATGTGTTCATTTCATTTATTTAGTTGTACTTATATTTATTGCTTGTCACTTTTTTAGACAAATTTGTTTTCTAAATTATAAGGCCTTTGGGAGACTAAAGCATGCAATAATTGTTGAGTGAATGATTAAATAACTGGTAAATTCTACCATGAACTGCTCTTCTGCCCTCATAATCAGAATGGAACATTTTACAATGAATTTTTAGCAATTTTCTCTTTTCCTTGCATACTTCCTTTTCCAATATATAACGACATACTGCCATTCTTTTGATGTACTGTAAATTAAACTTGTTCTGCTAATACTGAATCAATGATTCCACACCAAGAGGCCAACAGAAATAATCATAGTAAAAGCAAACTTAATTTGTTGCTTATAATGGGTGCTAAGATTTTCTCTTTTTTTTCTTCTTTTTTTTTTTTTTGTCTTTTTGAGTCAGGGTCTTGCTATGCAATTGGTGCTAAGATTTTCAACAGAATAACTGCTATTTAAAATCTCTGTACGTGTTAAATAGGAATGCTTACAAAATAAATCTAAGGAACAACTAAGACTTCTTCTGTAATACAAAAGTTTAACGTATGGACAACTCTGTATCAAAACTGCTGTAAAACAGTTTCAGATGCAAGAGATGATCACAATACATAACAAATATTTAAGAAAGTGTTACATAAAATATACATTGCCATTAATCCCCCTCAAAACATCCCCCTGTACAGACACACTTATCCCATTGCTTTTGCCACTTTCTCCAATAGTTCCTAAAGCCTAAGAAAGTCCTCCATCCTAAGTATCTTTAGGAGATTCAATCAAACACATTAAACACTGCTGCTCCATGCCAACCAACAGAAAGGCAGGCTTGAGAAACACTCCTATGGGTTCTCATCTCCTTTACTCATCCGATATGGCACCCTGAGGTTTCTGGCTCTTTCCCAACGTCAAAGTGACCATGAAGAATAAATGTTTTAAACAGATTCAGAACTGTGAGGCAGTCACAGTACAACTAAAGACACTCATAAAAGAAGACTTGCATAGCTACTTCAGAAAACATTAAGAACAATTTTTTTAATTTAAATAATTTTAATCATATCTTGTATATAGATTTAAATGCAGTTATCAAATTATGAACAGTAAGATATAAGGGCAAGTGAAGTATTTACTATATCACTACTAGTCTGATCTAGTAGTGAGACCCTGAACACCCTTAGACCCTTTCTCCCCCTCAAAAAAACCCAACTCATTTTTATCGCTGCTAAAAAGGACAATGAGTTCGTATTTTCCCCCTCAAAATCCCTCTCTACAGACACATTTATCCCATTGCTTTTGCCACTTTCTCCAATAGTTTTCCCACGTACTTTGGCAACTATTTCCTCATGACACATACCAGAATAAAAGGTATTTCAATAAATGAGTATGTAAATACAGAGACATAAAATGGCTTTTCTAAGTTACTTATCCAATCAATATTAATTAATACTGTGGTAATGTCCAGAAGTTAGGAAGAGAAGGTTATAGGAAAAGATATCTAAGATTTATTTCTTGGGGAGGAAAAAAATTCACAAACCTGCTTATACATAACTGGACAATAATCAGAGCATTTTGTTTAACACTGAAAAGTTAAAGAAAGAATTTGAAATAGAGGAATACCTGTCCTTTCTAATGATGTATACCAAACTGTGCTTTTGGGCATGGTGATACACCGTCTCCACAATCCCAATGTGCCATTATATCGGAAAAGTGTATCATTATAAGTAGCTTCATCTGCCTCAATGGTATTGAACTTCTCCCAGGAGCTTTTATTCAAATCACTTGAGTTTTCTTGAACTGGACTTCGATATTCATACCAGAAGTCTGTGCCAATGGAGGCTGCCATGTAGATGGTGGAAATGAGGCTAAGCACACAAGCAATTACAAAAGCTGTCGCAAAACGGTTATCCATTCTGGCATTCAGACTGCTCTGTTTAAAGTTGAAGAAAGAAGGAAAGTTAAGACTAGACAAACAAGGTTATTTCCTAAGAATTTCTCTTGAAAATTATCCTTTCTATTCCCCATCCCTTAGTTAAAGTAATATATAATCACAAAGGAGTTCCTTTAAAAGCAAACATTAAGTTTAAAACAAAATATGGTAATACTTAGAGAATGCTCACATACCCAAGATGCTACGGAGACAGAGGTCTTGTTCTCTAGTCTATCACCTGCATACTAAAACAGACAACACTGAAATGGACGTACACATTACAAATACAAAAACAGACTTGCTCATGGTCAGCAGTGTACCGTGCACATTTTTTTTAAATTGCAGACTGAATTTTCACACATGCAGCAGAGTTTTAAGTGTTCTGAGCACGAACTGGGGAAAACACAGGGGAAAAGCAAGCTCTGAGAATTGGATCCTTTCAGTTTTCTCCAAAAAGGGAAGTCTCCCGAAACAAGGACAAGTCAGGAGCCCTTTAGAAGCAGAGTTTAAGAGGTAAATCCAGAGAGAAAGGTTGCTCTAGAAGTATGATGCAGGAAAGAGAAAGATGACACACAATAACACCAGCTGCAAATCTGTTCCAATCTATTAACACTAAGCCTCTTCCCATCCCTCGGACAGTACTTCTTGAACCTCTTGGACTGCAGCCTTGTTCTCTCCCTAAATCCCACATATCCCTAAAGAAATTAAATGATCCCTCTGAGAGAAAACTGAATTAGTTAAAATACCAACACTGCCACACTGCCTGGGCGTGGTCGGGCTCTCGGGCAGGAGTAAATGGCCGCGGCAAAATGAGTCAAAGGCCAATCACGCTGAGTCAAACACTGCCAAGCGCACTCTGCGACCGCGCCAAACACCTTACAAAGGTGCCGCAAAACTGGGGTCGCGGACTGACGACGGGGAGTGACTCACGGAAGATGAGGGCAATTATAATACTGAACTCCAGAAGAAGTTGGGTTTGTATTATGGTTTGATAAAAATTTGTTCTTCTTGGCGCTCGCAAGTGACCTTAAAGGACCCCAACACCGGAGCCGCAGCCGGGAGGGCACCTAGCGCGGTCACCTCGCTGCGGCGCGGCAGAGGCGAAGGGGACCTGGGCCGGCGCTCCCCTCGAGCCCCAGCTGCGGCCCCGGCACCTACCCGGCCCTCCTCAAGCCACTCGGCCCAGGAAAACCACCCAACAAGCCGCCCCCCAAAACGCCCGGCCTCGGTCGCGCAAGGAAAGCTCCCCCTCCCCCCAGGCCCCGCCGCGAAGCCCGCCAGCTACGCGGCTCCCCGTCGGCAACGCCCGCCACGCTCCCTCTCTCACTCACTCACCGCCCATCCTCCAGCTCCAGCGGCTTCACCTTCGAGCGCGGACCACAGCACCCTACTCTCCCCGCGCCTCTTCTGACGCACTTCCCTGCAGAGCCCGCCCCCTCCACAACTCCCGCGCCTCCACCTCCGCCCCCGCCACAGGCCGGGCCAACGCTCGAGGCCGAGAGGGATTGTGGGACTTGTAGGTCCGACGCAAAGCAAACTCCGGGAGGTGGAGCCCAGCTTGCCAGGCGCCGCGCGAGGCATTGTGGGGGCTGTAGTTCGCTCCAAAGGGCAAGAGGTGGGCAAGGTGGAGGGTAGGAACTGGAGCTTTCTTGCAGCTCTGGAATGAAGGGAGCAGAAATACACAATATAAAGCATCACATCTTCTGTCGCCACTAGCTAATGAGTGTGATCCTTATAACTCAGCCTGACTTTTAGTTCTGCGTTTCCCATATCACACCATCTTGCCTCTATATAAGAACTGTATATTTAAAGAGCAGTACCATTGTTTTGACAAACTGGTTTTTCTTTTCCACCTCTCTAACAAACTTACTCCCAAAAGAGCAGATAATCTTGTTTGATTACTTAAATTTAGACTAAGCCGACTGTGACCTGGCGGTATCTTTCTGGAATGTGACGTTATTTGAGTTTCTTAAAATTTCACTCAAGGGGCAGGGAAGATAGCTCCATGGCACAAGTGCCTTCCTGGCAAGTGCAAGGTAGTGCCTGCCTGGTAAGTGCAAGGTCGTGAATTCGAACCCTGGTCCCACAAAAAAAAAAAAAAAAAAAAATTCATTGCAACTGTATTACAAGTAATATTTGTGTTCCATTATAGTAAAGTTGACTTAAAATATATTGTAGTGATTTTTAAAATATTAAAGAGAGCATTGAAGATATGTCAAAACCAAATAAGAAATTGTGAAGATAGAGTGAAAAGGACTGAAGAATAGAGGATATCACTTCCAGCAAACAAAGTCTGGACAGTATGGAACACAGCTGATGGTATGTGACAAAGAAGTAACAGAATGACTGCAATTTGTGGACAGGCAGCAGAGACAGCTTTTTGGTTTTTGCTTTAAGTTATTTTTAAAAATTTTCTTTGGTTTACAGTTCTGGTCTAAGATAAAAGGGCTGCATCTGGTGATAGACTCCTTGGTGGTATGTGGTGGTGACACAGGCCATCATGAGGAAACACAAGGGGTATCAAGAACACCTGAGTAGTAACTTGTGTAGACACATGAATGTAACCTGCAATCAACAAAGCATAGACTTCTCAACAGATACTGCAAAGTCAGTGCACTTGAGCACCAGGGTGGTTCCAGAAGTCCTTCTCTCCTTCTCATGCCTTTAAACTTAACCACTGTGCAGGAGAAAGCTAGGAACCCCAAAATGCATTCAGATTTCTACCACCCCTATAGACTGATGGCATAATACGTATTTTTCTGTAGTTACAGTTTACCTACATTGGTGAACTACTATTCGTATCTAGTACATGAATAAAAATGATGAAATATGTCATAATTTTTAAACTTTAAATTTATTTATTTATTTGTTTGTTTGTTTATTTATTTATTTATATTATGGCCAGTTCAGCCTGCCCTGGCTGTAGAGCTGGTGCAGCATGTGGTGATGGAAATGCAACCACAGTCGCTGTGGTTGCCTGTTTGCCTAAGCAGGCACTTTAGACCGCTGAGTTATCTCGCCACCCTCACCCCATGGGTTTTCAAAAAAATTTTTTTTCAAGACAGAGTTTCTTTGTAGCCCAGTCTGGTCTTGAAATCACAGGAAATACAAGCGTGCACCACGGTTGTTTTATGTTGACACTGCCCTGGGGATGGGGCTGGTGCAGTATGTGATTCTGGAAATCGAACCGAGGTCCCTGTGGTTGCATAAGTTTGCCTAAGCAGGTGCCTTAGACTTCTAAGCTATCTCACCAAATAATATCATAATTATTCAATTACTACTATATCCACGTCTAACATCTAATCAATGAGAATTTTTGTCACAGGCATCAGCTAGGAAAATTGTAAATATTTAATGTACAAGGAAGCTCACAGATGGATTTATGCACCAGGAAATTATTATATCCATTCACATTCATTGGAAATCCCCTGCTTTTGAGTTTATTTCATGATGGAGGTCACATGGTCAATAAACTAAACTAAACAGATATGTAGGAGATAGGAAGAAACAACCTCATACTTAGCAAATGTGAATGGTTGAGTAATTTAGTTTTATGACTTTGGAAAATTTATTTCACCATCTTTTAAGTCTTGGTTGTCTTTTAAAATTTATAGTATATTGATTTTTTTAGAGGGGACTATTTTTTTTCTTGGCTGATCCTAGGCCTAAGCAATTCTTCCCCAAGTCTCCTGAGAAGATTGAACCACAGGAATATGCCACCAGGCCCACGAAAATACATATTTTTGACAATAGTACCAATTTCTCATGATCATTGTAAAGATTAAATGAGAAAATATATTCTTAAAATTCCTAGTGTAGGATCTGAGGATTAGTTAAGAATCATTAAATTATTTTTTGGAAACGTTTTTTGAATATCTATAATGTTTTAGTAAGGTGAATGTAACCAGTTCTTGGAAACTCCTGGAATGCCCCATGGATGTGCGCCTTAAGCCATTTTGATGACAGATATCCTTGTTCACTGGATAATGAATCTCTGCACTAACTGCCAAATGAGTAAGAAAGACTGGGCAGGGCAGTTTTTCTGCTCTTCTTGCTTGGCCCTGCTCAGGAAATTCCAAGGCCTTGGCTCATATCATACTAAGTCATCCTAAATCCAGAAGGTAGATGTTTTGTAAAGAACAATGGTGCTACCACACCTCAAGTCTCTAGAATGCCTACAAAATACACAGAGCAAAACTGAATCACCAACCCAGTTCAGATGTCGAAGTGTCAGTCTGTTTGAGCTTCTAATCATCTTGACCATCTAGGCACAGAAAACCCGAACTGCCTTGTCACATTCAGTTCCAGCAACCATACAGCCATGTTTCTGGTTTATCTTTGTATCTTCGCTGTTTTATAATTTCTACTTCTACCAACTTAAGTAGAATAAATCCTTAATAAATTAATGGAGCTAACTTTCTGCTTCTATTTCCTACTTCACTGTTCAAGAAAGAGTAGCTGCTGTTAACAAACTTTCACAAAGGTTAGGGATGGTTTAGTGCATCCAAGTACAGATTATGGACTTTAAGTTTAAAAGCAAAAGCTGAACTAGGCTTCTAGCTTAATTTGTTAAAGATCTTTTTAGTTTTAGCTGGAAGGTGCTATGATTACATTACATGTTAAATCTAATAACTAAGAATTAACCAAATATTATAACTTGTTTTTCTTTTGTGCTTATGAAACAACTTTTAAAGTGAGAATTTCTTTCGATGCAAAGTTACCTAACATACTTAAAATACACTTATTTATGATTTTCATTATTATGAAAAATCATGGTAAGGAAGATATTCCTACATTATAGTGTTCTTGTATATTTTGTCCTAATTATTTTCCTTATGGACTTGGAGTTCAGATATGAGGAAATTAGAAATACTTAAAAGCTCTGAATTTTAGCCAAATTTATCCTCTATCCATCTTCAACTTTCCTTATACTTACTACAGAACAATGGCACCTCTTAGTCAAGGAAAAAAATCAAAAATCAAATTCAAATGGTTTTCTTCATTTAGCAGTTCTTGTCAAGTGGCTCACATATTATTCTTTTTTTCTTTCTTTTCTCAACTCAGGACCTTGCGCTTGCCAGGCAAGCACTTATTCCACTGAGCTATCTCCCCAGCCCTTTCAAGTGCTTCACAGTTTAACTATACTTGTTTGAATGTTTGTGGTACTGAAGAACATGGAATGTCTATACATGAATGACAAATTTATATTAAAATTGCCATCAATTTTAAAAATCATCACTGAAGGTCTTCATTAGAAAAATAGTTGTATGGATATACACTAGTATCACTTGAACATCTAAAAGGTTATGATTCAAAATTTTCTAAGAACAACATAACTACAAAATGTGAGTGTAGTAAATTCACAGTACCAGTGTTTCATTAGGGAATTTGTGTATACAACATCTACAGCCTAGGCAACGTATGTGAAGCAGAGATAGTGGAAAATGCAAGTGAACAAAGGAAAAGCAGAAAAACTGTTTACATTCTGATTAGAAAATAAACAGCAACATACTCTTTGCTGTTTCAATAACCAGCGATCACAAGAAAGATAGAAATTATGGAAAGATTTCCTTCATTTTTTGTAATTGTCAGTTATTATATACAGTTACAGGTGAAAATGTTCAGACCCAACAAAATCTTTTCAAAGGATAACCTTATTGCAGATAAGAAACTAATGTGATCGGTTGAATTCATCATTTATAAACTAGTTCATTATAAGGCCATGGTAAGTGTAATGTCATATTTATTGGGTTGTGAATTGCTTCTGATTAACAAAACATGCTAAGTAAAGGTATTACTAAAAAGAACTAAACAACATGCTATGTTAAATATTAGTTTAGGATATAGTAAAGATCCCAGGATGGAATAGAAAAACAAAGCTGCTCAAGAAGTTCATGAAAAGTTTGAATGCATTGGTAATTTCTCAGAATTCAAGCATGATCCAGCCAGGTTTTCAAACGCTTACTGGCCATCTGTCACATGACAGACACTGTGCTAGCTTGCTAGGAGCACCATTATTCACAAACAATTTCTGTTATACATAGTCTGCATCTAGACTAATTCTAATGCTATGAAGAACCTTAAAATACAACTTTCTGGGATAATAATATCATTGATATATAAATAAATGTGTATTAACAAAAGAGGTAATCCAATAAATTAAAAAGAGAAAGAGAGCACATACTGATAACTACGAAAACATGTCGCTTTATTTGCCACTTATGATATTATTTTATAGTGCTAACTTCTCCAAATGGTTGAGAGGATAAAAAAATAATTATTAAACTTCTGGGGATTAAAAATTTTTTCTTAAATTGAACCATTTAAGTGGTTACACACCTTTCTAATGCTGAAAACATGGATGAGAAGATATAGCTAACAAATAAATCAAGCTATCACCCTGAAAAAGAAATAATTTGGTTCATACCCACTGTCATTTATTCTAGACATATCAGCTGAACATATATAAACAAAAGGCTTTACATTCATGGATTTATGTGTTGCATACTAATGAGGATCTACCTGTTGTAAAGTTCAACATTAGTTACAGAAGCCAAAGTAAAATAATCATAATTCTAAGGAGCACACCCAGTACAGTGACTCTATTATGTGTGTGAAACAGAGACTGTAAGACATAGCGATAGCCATGGCAATAGGGGACAACATCTGTAAATCTGAGTGCTTGAGCCAATGTCTCAATGGAGCAAATTCTATGCTCTCTTTGTTGTTAGCATCTGATCAAGTCCTAAATGGTAGGACTGGAATATAGCATAAATAGATAGGGGACAGATATCTAGCTAAATTTTAAAGTGTTGTGTGATCCAGGTAACACTTCTACAGGGTTGAAGTTTTGATGTAATTTTTAAACTTGAAAAATAGCCAAAGTAGCCGGGTGTGATGGCTCACGCCTGTAATTCCAGCACTCGGGAGGCTGAGGCAGGAGAATCGGTGCAAGTTCGAGACCAGCCTGGGCTACAAAAGTGAGCTCAAGGCCAGCCTGAACTGCATAGCGAGACCCTGTCTCAAAAAGACAAAAAAAAAGAAAAGAAAAATAGCCAAAGTGATAGCAAAACATAGCATGCCAGTCAATTTATGTAAATACAAACTATGATTCTAAAGAGTGTCTCACCTTAGAGAATTGCAAGATATAGTTTTAGACTGCATCTTTCCCCAATTCCCCAATGACCATTTCAATAGATCAAGGACAGTCTGGGAACCTATATGGTAGGTTTCCCAGTAATCTGTAATGTGAATAATGTGGTCCAGCATCTACAAATTCAAAACAATGGTTTTGAAAGTTAGGGACTTTAGTCAGGTGACTTGTAGGTACTATAAAGCAATGGAGAGAGAAAAAGATGGGACCTATTTGTAAATAATTCATGATCTGCTCAAGAGGTCAAATACCAAGATAACTAAGCATGTGAAATGAGATAATAACCATTTTATAAGCAATATTTTCAAAGTTCAAACACAGACACAATTACTTCTGCCAGAAGTTAGTGAAGAAAATAATTTTTTTCAGGAAAATAATTCTTAAGAGGTGACCATATGCTATAATTCAGTTACTAATATTTATATTCTTTTTTCTATTTTATCTGCACATGTTTATACTACTTTTTCAAATGCTTATGGAATTCAGTGTTGGTTTTGAGTTTTGATCAATATGTAGGTATTTATTTCATTGCTAACATCTGTGTTTGTTTATGTATGGTAAAGGGCATACTAAGTTCTAAAAATAGCCATTATACTTAACTTACATAGAACTATGACCTCCATTCCTTTGTATATTTTATCTACTCCACATTAGTTGTGGGATTGTTCTTCTGCTAGCGTCACATGCCAAGTTCTTCAAAGTCCAGAACCATGTTATTTTTCCATTTTGGCTTAATGTGGTTAATTTGTCTCCTAATCTGAGTCTCCCAGTGCAATTATCCATGATGTATACTCTCATATTGCAGAATATTACCAGTAAATAGTATACCTCAAAGTGGCCATATATGAAAGAAAACTGCTTTATCTATAATTGCTTCAGTAATTCACTGAGAGTCAGACTTATTTGAGATAGCTTAGCACCAACCCAGCATCTTTAGAAACTGTAAAAATTTAAGTCCTAACACAGTGAAGGCAGTCGAATGTTTTCCTCCAGAATATGAACATGATGAATTTATACTTTTATGTTAAATTCTTTAGCCATGTTTATCAGATTCCACCTAATTTTCTCAAATCAGAATCAATTTAATTTTCTCAAATGACAAAAGAATTTCTAAGTGTAATTCTAACAGAAAGTACAATTATAAATCAAGAATATTTATGATTATTACTTTTTGCCACATACACATATATAGTGGTTAAATATTGTTACTCTATTATTTTTTTCAAGTAAATATTGTCTACTTTAAGCTGTTTGATACAATGAACTCTTCTATTAAATAATTAAGGCTTACCCAGTGGGAAATATTTCTGCCTCAGAATTATCAAAGCTGTTGATGAGTTTCTCTGATCTGTAACCTATATTCAGTGAAGATTTGCCCCTCATGAAATTAAGGAATAGCACACAGCAGCCAGGGACAAAGAAAATTAACTCAAACTTGTATATCAACTCCCAACTGACTTCCTAGTGCTGTACCATGTCAGAGGCCCATGGCATTAACCATATCAGAAAGGGGAAAATTATAGCAGATAAGATCATCCTTTTCAACAGAAGAATCACTGGAGAAATAAAAATCATGCAGAATGGATTTTACATGTTTAACAATATTATCTACAGGAATGTGTTCTTCTATGCAATGGTAATGTCAGCTTGAAGTTGGAATATTGGATATTAAATGGCATGAAGGGCAGAGGAGAAGGACACAAGAGTAGAAAACAGCCCTGAGTCACTTGACCAGTAAATGACTGAAATAAAGAGTTAAATTTCATATGTAAATGTAATATTTTCATCAATAAAGATTAATGCATTGAGTATTAGTTTGAAATCTAAATGAGGACAATGTTAGGAGATATGAAGTTATTTGTCACATGTTTTAATGATTATGTTTTGAATTTCTTCAATATGCAGTATTTGAAAAATGTCAATACATAAAGGAAATGAATATAATTGAGTCTATACATACATATATATATATATATATATATATTTTTTTTTTTTTTTTTTTTTTCAGAACCAGGGATCAAACTCAGGACCTTGCACTTTCCAGGTAGGCACTTGTGCCCCTGAGCTATCTCCCTGGCCCCAAGTCAATATATTTTTAAGGTAACTTTTATACTTTAGCAAATATTTCATCTTAGTGTAAGTCACTATTAAAATTGTCACTGTCAAAAATAGAAAGAGTTGAGCTGGGTGTGGTGGCGCACACCTGTAATCCCAGTACTTGGGAGGCTGAGGCAGGAGGATCAGTGTGAGTTCGAGGCCAGCCTGGGCCATAAAAGTGACCTCAAGGCCAGCCTGAACTCTACAGTGAGACCCTATCTTAAAAAGACAAAAAAGGCCGGGCGTGGTGGCTCACGCCTGTAATCCCAGCACTCGGGAGGCTGAGGCAGGAGGATCGGTGCGAGTTCGAGACCAGCCTGGGCTACAAAAGTGAGCTCAGGACCAGCCTCAACTGCATAGCGAGACCCTGTCTCAAAAAGACAAAAAAAAAAAAAATAGAAAGAGTTAAGTTTCACATTCTTTGTATTTTATGCAGCCTTCATAATATAAAAGGAAACATATGAACAACCGATGATAGAATACCCTGTTTAGTCGAGTCTCAAAATATCTCCATTATGGTATCACTTACTATGGGCATTTACATCTTTTGTTTTATCCACAATGCCAAAGTGAAGTCTGCTGATCTGTAGAGGCCTTTAATGACATAAATATATATATATATATATATATATATATATATATTTTTTTTTTTTTTTTTTTTTTTTTTTTTTTTTTTTTTTTTTTTTTTTTTTTTTTTTTTTTTTTTTTTTTTTTTTTTTTTGGTGGGATCGGGGTTCAAACTCACAACTTTGCACTTGCCAGGCATGCACTTGTGCCACGGAGCTATCTCCCTGGTCCCTTAATGACATAAATAAATAAATAAATAAATAAACATAATTTAGAGCTATCCAACCACTGCTACAAAGATGCAGATTAAAGAAAAGCAGGTTCAATATCTGGAATCTGATAAAAAAAGGAACTTGAAGGTTAATAGAGAAAGATTCTTCAGTCAAAGATCTTAATTCTTACAATGTAAGGTGAATTAAAATAGTATATAAGAGAATAAAAGCAACAGCCTGTACTTTTTAAATGTTAGTAAACTTTATAAATAACATCAATATCTACCCTAAGACTCAAATAAGTTTATCTATACTAATTATGTAGGTTCACAAAAAAAGAGAATGTTCTGAGTTAATTTTAATAAACTAATATTTCCAGGGCACAAACTGTGTATGTGAACTGTGCTAAATGTAATAGAAAATTTGAAATAGTAAAAGCACATATAGACATGATCTTAGACTTTAGAGGATTTAAAAAATTATTGAATGATACAAGACTGATTCTTTTTGAAAGTGGCAAATAGCATCTCATGTTCTAATTTCAATCATGTTTGCTACAGGTTGAAAGCTTCCAATTCACTTTTTATACAATGAAAAATTTATTTTCTTTGTATGTCACCAGTAATGTAAATAAGAGTATCTTTGTCACTATCTTATAATTCAAAAGTACAACAGTTCCTAAAGAAGAAACAGAAGACAAATTTAAAAACTCAAAGGTCTTTAAAGGAACTTAGAACAAAAGGTTAATTTGTGTATAAATTGTTTGATTTAGGAAAAACGGTTGAAATATCTTGAATTAAAAAATCAAGGGAGTAACTCAGTTTCATGAGTAAGTGCAAATAAAGAAAACCACAACCACAACCACCCAACACTGATCTAAGGTGGTGCTGCTTGTGGGCCCTTCCTGAAGATTGGTAGAACCTGCACTTTTTAATCTGTTTTCATGCTTGCCCAAAATCTTTAAAGGAAGGAAGAGAGAGAAAGAGAGAGAGAGAGAGAGAAGAGAAGATCCCTTGAGATTTCTAAAATCCATACCAGTACATCACAGATAAGGAAACTTACCAGATTTGACATCTGATCTTCAGTGATGGACCCTGAAGCAACTTCAGGTTATTTGGATTATTATTATACCGCCAGCCCAATCTCTCATATCAAGGAGACTCCCTTGCAAGATTCTTACACATCTGTGTTCCTTTCCATCTTTTACACAGCTGTGTTCCTGACTGGAGTGCTCGGCAACGTCATCCTCATTTTTGCGCTGCATTTCAAACGCGGCAGCCGAAGACTAATTGACATCTTTATCATCAACCTGGCTGTCTCTGACTTCATTTTTCTGGTCACATTGCCTCTCTGGGTGGATAAAGAAGCGTCTCTAGGACTGTGGAGAACGGGCTCCTTTCTGTGCAAAAGCAGCTCTTACATGATCTCGGTCAACATGCACTGCAGCATCTTCTTGCTCACTTGTATGAGTGTTGACCGCTACCTGGCCATCATGTATCCAGCCATGTCCAGGAAACTCAGGAGGAGAGACTGTGTATATGGAGCCTGTGCCAGCATCTGGTTGATCTCCGGCCTTCTGGGGTTGCCTACTCTTCTGTCCAGGGAGCTCACGCTGATTAAGGATAAGCCATATTGTGCAGAGGAGAGAGCCACTTCAGTGAAACTGATATGGGCTCTGGTCACTTTAATTTTCACCTTTTTGGTCCCCTTGCTGAGCATTGTGACCTGCTACTATTGCATCGCAAGAAGGCTGTGTGCTCACTACCAGCAATCAGGAAAACACAACAAAAAGCTGAGGAAATCCATAAAGATCATCTTTATTGTGGTGGCAGCCTTTGTCTTCTCCTGGCTGCCCTTTAATACTTTCAAGTTCCTAGCCATTGTTTCTGGATTGCAAAATGGACATCACTTCTCATCAACTACTCTTCAGCTTGGGATGAAGGTGAGTGCACCCCTGGCATTTGCCAACAGCTGTGTAAACCCTCTCATTTACTATGTCTTTGACAGCTACATCCGCCGAGCCATTGTGCACTGCTTGTGCCCTTACTTGAAGAACTCTGCCTTTGGGAGCAACACTGAGTCATCAGACAGTCACTTCCCCAGGGCCCTTTCCAACTTCATCCATGAAGAGGATTTTATAAGAAGAAGAAAGAGATCTGTGTCACTATGACATTTCAAGTCTTGTTGGCACTCTTAGAGCATTAATATTTGTCAGCAGCAAAGAAAGGAGAACAGCATTAATAAGATTCACATTGCTTCATAAATCCAGGTCAATTTTTTAAAGGAGGACTAGGTTGTGGTATAAGTAGACCAAGTGTATTTGCTGGTGAGTGGCCTTATCTGACCCTTGACAACCAAGTCAACTGAGCTAAATACAAATTCAGTCTTTTATATGTTAGATAAAGGCTCCTGTTTGGATCAATTTCTTGCTTCAGGCCATCAGTGCACCTTCAGGTCCTTCCATCAAGAATGATAATACCTTCATCTACACCACCTTTGCTATTTGCCTCCAAATTACATTATTTTTAACCACTTTGATCTGGTGAAATGCAGTGGTAATGTAGATCTCAACTTTGGACTGAATCTTTAAAGCTTTGGACACGTTCCAGAATTGCCTTTAATCAGATGCCTGTCCCAACAATTTGGGACTGACAAAAAGGGAAAAAACATTTTGTATTGTGTTTGTGATTTGGGACTATTTTATCATCTGTATTTTAACAAGTAACTATATAGTAAGGTTTGGCCTTTATTTGCTTATAAGATCTATTTGTAGAGATGTTATATTCCATTATGATCCTATAATAACTATTTTTCATGGGATTTTACTGTGTCCTTTGTTTCATTTCCCTCATAAATTAAGCTTTTACTTTGGCTAATTATATGCTTTTAACTACCACATTATCTGGCTATTAAATGCAAAGGTTACTACTAATGTAATTGGAGCTTGACAAATGCTTAGATCAACCCTTCTGCAGATAATTATTTGGTCTTTTAATGAATATGTTTTTGCTATGATTCCACGTGCCATAATTTGCTTGTATAATTTCAAGTTGAAAATTAGTAATACATGGAAATAAGATGCACCATATTCAGCCAAAATGAAAAGTCTGTAACAAAAATATTGTTTTCTATAGACATTTTTTCTAAATCCATATGCCATCTCAAAGTACCTACTATAGTAAAATATTTATTGAGTCAATTTATGCCTATATTCAACCTATATTTTTTAAAGATTATAATGTGAAAAACATGTAGTCAGTGGCACCCACAAAATAGTTTATAGCAGAAAACATACTATTGTGAAATATTTTGATTCAAGAAAAAGTACACTATGTTTTCATACCTACTGTTGACCCAAATGAATAACTTTGCTTCTAAATATTAGCTTTGGAAATAAGAAAAAAAATAAGAAAGTTTAAAGAGACTGGATGACTTAATTCCACCTGTGGATCTCTCAAATCAAGGAAAATGTTGACTATTGGACATCTTATATTGAAACAATGAACAGTTGGTTTTATAAATTAGTTTATCTGCTAATTTTTCCTCAATTTATATGAAATGGTTTCCTTATATAAATGTTATGCTATGTATATAACTTCTAATACAATATTATTGTCAATATCAATTTTCTAACCACCTTTTAATAAGTTATGGTTATGGAAAAAAACAACTATGTAAGTCATAAAGCTTGAGGAAAACTGAGTCAAAGTTCAAAATAATTAAATAGACTTCCAAAGTTAAATCAACACAAAACAGAGGAGGCAAAAGACATATTTTGAAAAAGCAAATCAGCAAAATCATTATACCTAATCTTGAAAGTTAGTGCCTTTGAGAAATATTACTTTTAAAAAAGTAGTTGAATTAATGAGCCAAGATGTGTGAAAAAATAAGAAATCCTGGCTTTTGGTTTTAGCTTCACCTTTTTAATGATAAGGCATTAAGAAAACTATTTTACTCTTTCATATTTAAACATGACTGGTCATATGTATGTCTATGGAATTATCAAGTGTGTTACAAGGCTTAGAAAATTGAATTTTTTTAAATATTGAGTAAAACTTTGCTATTATAATGTGACTGGATTTGTAGATTTCATTTCACAGTGCTGCTTAAAAGTTCATGATCTGGGATACCAAATGGCAACTTACTCAGCCTCCTGTAGCCAACATTGAGAACCTATATTACTTCAATTTTATGCCTTTAATTTTTGCCAGCAATATTTGAGATCACACCAAATTGAAATTATATTGTTGGACTTTTCAATAGTTCAGTAGATGCAACACACAGAGAAAATCTAGATATATTTCATATTTATTATGTGTGCCCATTACAGAAGGAAAAATAGCTATAGTTTTATAGATAATATAACTAATAGAAAAAAGTTCAAAACCCAAGTAAGTTGATATTACTGTATCATATAGAAATTCCTCTGCTATGAAATGTAATTTATAGTAACATTAGAATGTTTATTATGAGATCTGTAGTCATTATACTGTGCATATTTTTAAAAGCATAGTTCAATATGTTAATATGGACAAATTCAATTTATACACATGTAGATAGATGTAGAAACATAAACATGCAGTGAGTACTTAATCACATTTTACAGGTTATATCCAAAGTTAGAAAAACAAATTAAAATTTAACAATTCAGAGTAAAAATTACTACAGCGTAAACTTACCATTTTCTTAGGCAGTCTGAAGCTACAGGACTTTAATGACAAATAAAAAAGAATAGCAATCCTCAAAATATTTCTCCAATACTTTTTCTGGGATTTATGCCAAGAAAAACTCACCTGAAACCCTAGCATAAAATGCCTGCTTTAAATGTAAATTAATTTTAAAATAAATATTGTCAAGGTCCTTACCTATAGTCGCAAACACACATTTATTCCCCTTGGGCCATATTGAAAGACTGGTACTAACCTGATTTTCCTTGGTAGTCACTTTATCTGTCGACACTAACAAGTCCAAATGCCTTCTGTGGTGAGTAGAAGTTATGAAAAATGGTTTTAAAGAAAAGCTATGTGCATGACAGAATGATCTATTTCTAGGGGTCATGAGCTAATTTTTAAATAGACACATAAATGTGCCCCATGATGGTAAATGAAGTGGAAGAACTCTGCCTCTATGATTCATCTTAACACCTCACATCACTCTCTTTAGCCAGCTCAGAAGTGAGAAATGAGTCGTCGAGTGTGCCCACTCCAGGAAAGAAGAGTCCTCCATTTCCCTACAGAACTCATTCACAAAAGTGAAGCAGTACTAAGAAAGATTATGAAATTAGCTTCTAAGTCCGGGCAATTGCTATAGCTTGCAAGGAAGATGACAACTCCAGTCTCTTTATAGAATGGTGCATTATTAGGAGGGAGAAAATCAGTAAGGTGGTAATTCTACTCAAATATTTGTAGCTACTGACTGCTGCATGTTCCCTTTTGGCTTCCACACAAATTGACACAGAATGGATTTTCACCTGTGCATATCTATTATTATTTTATTATTGGAGTTCTTTTCTTATGTCAGCGTTCTTTGTTTACAGCAATTCCAAGAATTAGCTATTTTGATTAAATTTTACACACTAATAGGCAGGAGAAAAAGAGCAGGATCAGTGTCCTTTGTTAATTAATATTCAGACTAAAGTATTCAACCTAATTTGGTTAGTTTGTATCCCTCTGGCTTATACAGAATATAAGAAAAGAGGATATAAACCAACCAAAAAGATACCAAATCCAGCCGGGCGTCATGGCGCACGCCTGTAATACCAGCACTCAGCCTGGGCTACAAAAGTGAGCTCAAGGTCAGCCTGAACTGCACAGTGAGACCCTGTCTCAAAAAGACAAAAAAAAAAAAAAAAAACCAAATCATAAACAAAAAAAAAGTCACATATAAAATATATCAACTCCTACAAAAACACACATGAATTGATTAAAGTATTAAACAAATAATCTGCTCTACAATAATTGTATCCATTATTTATTCATCATCTATCTGGTACTGTACTAGACTCTAAGATCTAAAGCAGTAGAAGTAGAACTTAGTTTTTCACAGTATGTACAATCCTCCAAGTGACTTTTTTTAAACAAGGAATGAAGTACGGACATCCAGGTAAAAACAGATCTATAAAAAGACCAAGAAGGGACAGCCAAATAGTTCAGTGGATTAAAGTGCCTCCCAGGTCCTGCTGTGCTAGCCCCATGGCTCATTGAGAAGGGCATGGTGGTGCACCCATAATCCTTGCTCTTGAGAAGCTGTAAATAGGTGAATCACTAAAAGTCTGATCTAATAGTGAGACCCAGAACACTCCGTATTACCTTCCCTAAAATTAAAAAAAAAAATTTAAAAAGAAACAGTAAAAAAGAAAAAAGAGAAAGAAAAAGAGATGGAAGGAGGTGGAGAGAAAGGAAAGGAAAGGGAACCAAAGGAATTAAGGTCTATTACACATATGTACCAGCTTCCCACAGTGAATATAATCACGATGTACTACAAATATGTACTAATAGGAAAAAAACTGCAAGTCGAAAACTTCTTTGGCCTTTTCCAATATTTAAGGAAAAGCCCACATGTAGTCCCCAGAGAAGTCATTTCGTGTAATTGACATTACAGCATGATTAGTTTCTAAATGCTGTTACACTTCTACAAGGAAGCATTCATCCTGGCATCTCCAAATGAAAATCTTCTCATTGCTCTTGTAGATTCTCGGGCTTCGGATTATGGTAAACACAATGGCACGACTTCAACTGGATGGAATTTATTTTCAAATGACTAAAATGGGGTGCAAAGCAAGGTAGAAGAGTCTACTAGAGCCTTGCCCAGACACTGATTTGATAAGATGCCCTCTCACTTAACCTCAGCTAAGAGCAAGAACAAAACTGACAACTCACATAGAGAACAAGTAACTGAGAAATGAAACTTGGCCTGTAGTTTCATTTTTAAAGCAGAAATACAAATTTTAAAAACTTGAAGATGGAAGGAAATGTCTACTTTATAATGGAAAAGACATTTATGAAAGGAACATTGGACCCATGTACATTAATAAAAACAGTTTCAAATCAGGAAAATTAATAAAAAATGGAAAGTCAATGCAGAACTGCTTGTTCAGGGACCAGGAGTCCCATCCCCAGGCCTGCCGTGCCGGCCCTGTCCCAGGGGTGCACTGAGATGGCAATTGAGACTGGGCGTGGTGGAATGCACCTGTAATCTCAGTTCTTGGGAGGCTGTAGACAGGCGGATCACTACGAGTCCAATCTAGTAGTGAGACCTTGAATACCCTTTAGACCCTTCCCTAAAAAAAGAATTTAAAAAATGCAGAACTGCTTAATGTACACAGTCCTTAGGATTTGAAATCATGTTTCCATTTCCATCATTCAAACAGAAGAAATATTGTCAATAAAGATAAAAATGTTCATGCAATAATCATCAAAGATAGCCAAATAAAAACTAAAAAATATAATTTTTTCCATAAAAAATAGCGAAGATTAAAACATTGCATATTGGGCTTTACCATGATTGGGATGTTGGTGCTAGGAAGCATCCTTTGATTTGGTTTTCTGAAGGAAATTTAGGAATCTATGTTTAAAGCAATTCCAATTTATAAAATTTACCCTGAAAAATAATTATGGCCAGGCAAGAAGATATTCACATATAAAATTTTTGTAGAATTATTTGTAAAAGTAGAAGAGTGAAAACAACTAACTGAATGTCCAGAATTTACACAATCAGTTAAGATTTGTGCACATCCTTGCAATGGGATATCACACAGCCTTTAAAAACTCTGTTGCATGTAAAAAAGAAAGATTACCATAGTTATGCAGTTAAAATTAAAAAGACTACAAAATGGGGGATTATCTCATTTATGGCTATTTCTTTGAAATAAGAAGGCAAATATACTAAAATCCTACACTGAAAACATTAACTTTTTTCATTAGTAGGTAGTTAAGTCTCAGGTAATTTCCATTTTTATTTGTGTTATCATATAGTTTCCAAAAAATAGCATGTATTTAGTTCAATTTTTAAAAAAATGAAATAATAAAGGTAATAGCTAACGTAAATTGTGAAACATAAATTCTGAAGTATGAGTCTTCCTGACCTTTATTTTGCTGTGCTTTGGGGATGTGGGTGTAAAACCAACATCAGCCTTGGGATGTCCTCTAGTAATCTGAATTCTTTCTAAGAAGGTCGTCTGTCAACTTTATAAGCACTAGTCCCTTAAGAACAGCTGTTTGAGAATTGCTACCCATTTAGTACTTTTAAGTGGTGGTGACCATTTCAACATTCAAGCAGGTCTTATCTCCCCATGTCGCCCTACCTTCTGAGCATCAAGTCATCTCATAGCTAGAGAGAGCTCCCCTAACAGGGGTAAGAAGTGGGCCAGATGACCAATGCCTTCATATTTGGATATCCATATCTTTCTTTTATACCCAGGATTGGCACTTATGATTGATGAACTGAACTATACTTGGCAGAGATATGTCATCAACTAAAATTATAATGAATAATTCTTACAAACCTTAAATATGAAGAGCTTATGTGTCTATCTCTTTGCATTGAATTACTTTTGGATCTCTATACTGTCACCATGAGAGATAGGGAGTCTATTCCAATAACAGTCATTTAGAAACAATCTTATAACTTTCCTTTAACATTTTAGTTCATTCTCTTTATATTACAATTAAAGAAATAATTGATGCAATAACCTTTTCTCCATTTCAATTCTTTCTCTGGTTGTCCTTTCTCTGCATAGCACCAATATCTTACTTAAATGAAAGACATTTCTGAACATAAATACAGTATGACTTGGAAGCAAAATATAATGATAATAGTCACTGTCTGATCAAGAGTACCTCCAGCTTTCCCAGGTACCACAACTTTTTCTAGAAACTACAAGCCTATAATTTACATTAGGTAATACATAAATCATGCAACTCGGAACTTCTGAGAACTGAGAACAATATTTTAGCATCAAGTAATTGATTGGGAGGCAAACTCAATAAAGGCTGTGAAAACCCTACACTAGCTAATAGTCCCTGATGACACTTCTTGGAAAGAAAAGAGAAAATTTTAGAAATTATATTTAAGAACTATTTTGTTGACAGCAGTATGACTACTTTTATTATTTAGCTGTATCTAATGCTGCAGAAAAAAATCAGATTTAAAAAGATAAAATGATTAGTACTTACCCCTGTTACTCTTTGATTAAAAGTTTCAAAAGCTTTTGGATTTTATTTATTTTTTCTTTTTTGTATTTTTAGTATAGGGTCTACAGCGTCTCACTAAATGGACTCAGTGATTCTCCTATTTTCAGCCTCCCAAATGCTGGGATTATAGGCATGTACCACCACACCCAGTCTCACAGATTCTCATACTATTACACAAACTACATATAAAGTGAGAGGGAAAAGTTTAAATAAATATAGACCTGTGGTTTTTCTCTGAAGATAGGAGTGCTCACAATAGGCAAGAATTTCTCTCTTGAAAGGTCAACATCTTTTCTTGGCTTTGACATCTTTTATGACAAAATGTAATGCAGAAAGTTCTTTGAATCCAGATCTATGTTTGTTTGAAATACTCTGTCATGGGCCAGCCAAATAGATCAGCAAATTAAAGCTATTTAATTCAATAAGCAAGCAGGCACAGAGGCCAGTGATTCAATCCCTGGTGGCGCTGTACCAGTCTCACCCCTAGAGACAGCAATTGAGACTGGGCATGGTGGCATGCACCTGTAATCCCAGCTCTTGGAAGGCTGTAAACAGGTGGGTCACTATGAGTCTGATCTAGTAGTAAGACCCTCAACACCCTGTACACCCTTCCCTACAATACAAAAGAAAAAAAGAAAGAAAAGAAAAAGAACTACTCTGTCAGACAGACCAATAATCCCAAATATTACAAGTATTTTATGCATGTCTGCAGTTGGTTATAATATTTTCCATTCATATCTATAATTCTGGTGCCTACAGCACTGGTGGACTGAAATAACCAACTCCAATCTGACTTGGGTTCATAAGAGAAAGCAAAGAAAAAGTTGGGAACAGGAAATATCATCATGATTGTTAGTGGCTTTTTATTTATTTTAAGAAATGATTCCTACTTTGTGTCTAAGGGTATCAGTCAAGCAAAACCTCAGAAGTTGAGTTCTGTCAGGTTCCTTTCAGGTCCTGTTTTATCAAACAGGCAAGTGAAGCCTTGGCGTAAAATCCATGTGCTAGGAAGGTATTTGACCTGGTGGGGCAGTCTTGTCTGTCCACTTTGATCCTGACAAGAGCAGCAGTTACACAAATCACTTTAGCAACTCACTTAATCTCAGGAGAACATGTGGCCTCCATCTAAATCTAATATTCGGTTAGTTATTTCAGGTTTTGTGCCTCTCTGCACCAATACCAGGAGTTTTTACGATGTTTAGTGGACGATTTTTCTCTTACTTGTACATGCAAAAGGCAGAATAAGAAACAGCAAGAAACACTTTGTGTCTTGGAAAACATGCATTTGAATATTTCAGTGTCAAGATCCAATTAAAGCCAGACAAATTCAATTAAATTTAATATGCCAAATTAAAAATGAAAATTTGGTTCTGTATGGTTTAAAATCTGTAACACTGTTTATCCTAAAGCAGACATATCACATAACAAAATTAAAGGCATATTTATAAAATTGTTACACAAAGTAAAATACAAACACTGGCTTCAGAGGAAATGCTAAAATCATCTAATTGAACCAACTCATTCTTAAAATGAAGAAAACAAGAGAAATGAAACATCTATTCAAAAGCAAAATCTCATGTTAGGAAAAAAAAAGTTTTTTTGCTAGCCCACATGGACCGGATGATAAAAGTTGCTAAAATGCTGATCTGCGGTTATTACAGTTGGTAGGCAACCACTGCCCAAAGCCCTGAGTGCCCCACCCAAGCATGACCTTTCACCCTCCCTAACACAACTAAAGGGTTAACCCTTATAAACAGAAGGCCTTCTCGACCCAGCTTCTTTCACTGAGACCTGTGTCCCTTGGGACTGGCTCATGCCCTCAAAGGTACAGCACCAGTATTGCCCGGGATGCAGTTAACAATAGAAATTTAAGGTTCCAGTTGTAGTAGACACTTGTTGGTTGACCTAGCAACCATGCTGGCACTTCCTCTTTTTTACAAATAGTAGAAAACTCCCATTCTCCCCTCCTGGCAGTCATCATTCTGCACTTTCCCAAACAGCTTCATATGCGCTTTGGTAAAAGATGAGCTCATTCTCAGCCCCTTGATAGATTTCAGTCCCTCCATGTATTTATCTCCTACCCACAGTCATAGCAGGATGAGTGTGTGATAGGCCAAACTTGGCAACCATGTTTCTTGGGGTGCCAGTATAGTGTTACTTTCTCTCCCTCTAAACTCTACTGAAACTAATCCTTTTTGTGAGTAAGACAATCAATCTTTTATCTGAAATTCTTAAGGACTTCATGCTTCCACTATTTCTCAAGAAATATCATGGCAATTTTTCATTACAGATCTTTAGTTAGGTAGGCTACAGAGTTATATTGTGAGGCAAAATTTCCCTAATCTCTGATGATCACAAGTCCTGCCAGAAGTCAAAGGTTATAGATCTAGAGAGGAAATAGTCAATAAAATAAAATAAACAGACCTGAATCATTTGACAGAGGATTTGTGGCATACTCAAAGCAATTTTCATTTTTGTTCTTATCCAATCCCTTTAAAACGTATTTGGTAGACTAGGTGTGTGGTACATGCCTATAATCTCAGCACTGGGGAGGCTGAAACAGAAGCTGCATTATGTACCAAATACATAATTTTTTTAAATGTATTTGTGAAGCAATATTTCTCTGGTCTGGCCTGAAGAATATGCTTTGTCTTTTGACTTTTCTGCTAAGTCTTTGGGAAGAGTTTTGAGTAAAAAAACACAGTAACAATTTAGAAAATAAGGGCCTAGAATATAGCTCAGTGGCTTAAGCTCCTGGCTGGCAAGTGTGAGGTGCTGATTTTGGGCCCTGGTGGTGGTGGTGTGTGTGGGCAGGGGGCATCGATTTATAAAGTTAAGGACAACTTCTGTTCTTTTCTCCTCAGCATTCACCTACTCATCACCTGCTTATGGAAACGTAAAGGGCAAATAACGTTGACAAATTTAGAAAACAGAAATATAACATCCTTAGGTCTATTTCAATTTCAGATTAATAACATGATATGGCCCAAAAACTGCTTAGGGGATATATATAATAAAGAGCATTCATAGTTGAATTTCAAAGTTAACTGAGTACCTTGTATTCCATCTGACCACCCTAGGTGGGGGAAGGGAGAAAAGGTAAGGGGATTTATAGCCTATATTTTACCAAGTGACTGCTTCTCTAGGTATGGCTGATGCTCACTGTGTCTCTTATGGGACAATGCCGGGAGTTCTTTGAACGTTTGTTCACAGGAGACTGTTCTAGTATCAACTGCAGAGACAAAAATAATAATTACATATATATATATATATATATATATATATATATATATATATATATATAGTTCATTCTCCTGCCTCCTCTAATACCTGGAGGTGCAGCAGGGAGAAACTCTACATCCAATATCCCTACATTCACACTTCGCCCATGGGAAACAGAGAAGCAGATACTTATTCCCATAGAGTAGTGAACTCTTGCTTAAATCTCCACAGTGCTAATGAGACAATTTTTGCATAAGCCTTTCCCAGAAACAATCAGTCAGTCCTGTGTCCCTGAAATACTGAAAACATACAGTGTAGTCCAACTGAAACAGATGCTTTCTGGGTTCAGCATAAGAGTGACCTTTCCAAGTGGAAAAGGTTAGAGCCTTGCAACACAGCTTCTATTCGCTCCGGAGGCAATCTTACACAACATTCTTCTTTATTCTCTACAGAAATTCAAGAGTTATGGAACACATTCCAAAAATTATGCTTGTCCCATCTGGATAATGTAATTTAGCAATCTGTTTGGAATTTTGCATTTATTTTACATTGGTGCCAGGCTAAAATTTCAATTTCAACATTCTGTTATATGTATTTCTTTTCTGGGAAAATTCTCACCACTTTTAATATAGCATGACTAAAGCAAACTTGGAAGAGGAATTGAGCTGTTTCCCTAGGCTGGCCACCTCATGTGTAACCTCTATCACTGAATATTTATTTGAAATACCTTCCCTATACCAATGGAAAAATGTTCAGGAAAAAAAATAGGGGGCTGGATTATCATAGAATTAATGGTGAACCCATAGCCCTCCAAGACAATGGAGTCCTCAAAGAGTTCCTGCCAAGAATTAAAAATACCTTCTTGTTTAAATATTTTTCTAATCTCTCACTTTATTCTGCAAGAATCGTCTCACATAGGACTTTTATCTTCAAACTTCTAAGTAGTGTTAAGCCTGAGACAGGAAGATTTTTAAAGCCAAAGAAATCAAGCCAGTGGGTTTCATGTGATCTGACGCTAACGATAATCTCTAGCTCAGTTGATTTATGTCAAGAAGGCCCAGAAGACCTCAAGTTCTTATGTGTAACAAGAAGTTGGACTACATGAATTCAATGACTAAATGGAAAGTGATCCTAAATTGACAAGAGTATAGCATAGGAATATTGCAGTCATACTACACCTTGGCTTGATTTTCAGAATTAAAAGAAACTTTCCTGAAAGGATAATGGCATTTGCAAAGGAATGCAGAGGTTTCATTGTGTACTCCTAAGGAAAATGTTAAACTCTTAAGTGATCCTAATGAGAGGTATCAGAGCCATAAGACTTCTAGTTATGGGAAACCAAGCCACCCTCAGACAGTGAATCCCAGTGAGCAAGCAGAAAACTTAGGTTTCTCACTAAGGCTGGCTCACTGGAAACATTCCATCTCCTGCTAAGATTCAGGCCATAGACTCCAGTGCTAAGTAATTCATTAGTGGAATATCTCTCTGTCTCTCTCTCTCTCTCTCTCTCTCTCTCTCTCTCTCTCTCTCTCTCTCTCTCCACACTGAAAATGCTTTTATATTCTTTCATAATATTAAACTACATATCAGTATACTAGGAGGAGCATATGACTCAACAAACTTCAAATAATTTAAGAGTTTTCTAAAGGGGAATCACAAGGCACAGCATGGTAGCTCGAGTGGATAAAAACAGAAACCCTATCTATGTCTAAAAAGAAGAGCAATCTCAAGTCCCTGAAAAGAGTGTGGTCAGCTTAAAGCAGTCCCGCAAGGGATGGTAAGTGCCCTTGAAGCCAGTACAAGATGTTTAGAAAATATCTCAGTCCTTCAAGTCTCTTCACAGGTCCAAGCTGTTTATAAAGTATTTACTGACTGAAGATAAGCTGGAGGTAAAAAAAAAATCCTTCTCCCAATACTCACTCCACATAATGTAGAATTCTCTTTGCAAATATTCAATTTAAATATGAGGAACCCATGACCAAGTTCCTATATTTAAAAGTAGAAAGCAGATCTACAGGCCTTGAAGATCTTAGACCTTAATGCTCCAGAATTGTTTCAGAAAACTTGTTGATATAAAAATTTTAAAATGAGTTAAAAAATTTTAAAAAAGGAGGAGACTGCCAGGGTCAAAATGCCTGTCTTGCTGTAGAGGTATTTTAATCTAAGATCTTTAATGGCATCCTATTCCAGCTAGTATATTTCTTCATTTAAAAATTCCAGTTGAATCTATTCTGTTAACTGAATTTCTACCCAAGAGAATTAGCCAAATTTTCTGCACCATCTAGTCCAGTGGATTACAAATATGTGGCAAAGTACTTTCACTTTCATTCTAAGTAATAAGCCATTTTAGTTTGGGGATTTATAAAATAAAGCAGTTAGCTTCTGCTTCCTTCCTCATTTCGTCCCCCAGGCCTTTAGAAATAATAATAACATATACTATATAAGCTCTATTAGGGTACATTGCAATAAGCCATTACCACATAGTAATAGCTTACTTCTCTGTAATTAACCAGCATTACTAATAAACCATGGCACTCTTTCTCATCTGTTCTTGTTAGTCTTTCAATCTCACTGGTGTTAGGAAATAGTAATAATAATTAACCTTTATCCCTCAGGTAGGACATGCTTACTATAAACACTCTGCAAAACAGCATGTGCTTTTATGAGTTGATTGTTTACAACCTAAGCAATGGACCTTCCAATTTCTAGTGAACCTGGTGTTCAACTGAGGATTTATATCAAATGGGAACTTATCATTCCACCATTCTTATATTTTAAGACCAAATAAAATCCTACAATACCAAAGTTGGAAAGAAAGTCTGAACTTTGTAATTCTGAAAATTAGAAGGAACTCTGGTTCAGCCTGAAATAGGTAAGATTAGGTGAACAGAACACAGTTCTGGACTAGTTCGTTATATCTCATGATTTTGTAATATTTAGGTTATATATAGGTATGTGTAAATGTATGCACACAATGCTGCCTAATTTAAAGACTTTTGTCTGATATATTTTTTAAAATTTGTATAAATGGACACAACAAACACTCTAATAGAAGTACCAGTGGTTCACTTGGTTCACTTGATTAAAATTAAGAAAAAGATGAAATAGGCAGAGCAATCAGACAAGAGAGAAAAATAAAAGGAATAAGGATAGGAAAGGAAGAAATTACATTACCATTATTCACAGTTGACATGATAATCTACATAGAAGATCCCCAAATTTCCACCAAACCTTTCTAAATTTAATAACTAAATTCAGTAGAATAGCAGTATGTAAAGTCAACGCTCAAAAATAAGTAGAATTCCTGTGCACCAACAACAAACTCACTGAGAGAAAAATTAAGGAAATCACACTCTTCACAATAACATCCAAAAAAAGAAAAAGAAAGAAAGAAAAATAAATACTTAGGAATCAGTCTAACAAAACAACTAAAAGATCAACCCACTGAAAATTCCTATAGTCTGCAAAAGAAGATCAAAGAAGGCATCATAAAATGGAAAAATATCACTTGCTCATGGATAGGAAGAACTAGCTTTGTGAAAATGGACATACTCTCAAAACTGTTATACAGATTTCATGCAATCCTAATCAAAATACAATCAACATAACTTATAGACCTATAAAAAATATTTCTGAAATTTGGAAGCAGAAGACACCTAGCATAGCAAAGTCAATCCTGGGCCACACAAGCAAAACAGGAGGCATAATAATCCCTGACTTAAATTACAGTACAAAGCTACTATAATAAAATAAGCATGGTACTTCAGAAGAAAAACAGACAAGAAGATCAGTGAAACAGATTAGATGATACAGACATGACTACAAACATATTCAGTCACCTTATCTTTGACAGAATAGGCAAACATGTTCCCTGGAATAATGACAGCCTCTTTAATACACAGTGCTGGATGGTGGTCCGGCAAGATAGATCAGCAGTCTAAAGCACCTGCTTAGGCAATCTTAGGCCTAAAGGACTGAGATTTGATCCCCAACACCACATGCTGCACCAGCCCCAACCCCGGGGCAGGCTGAGCTAGCCATAACATAAATAAATAAAGTTTTAAAAAAGAATAACTAATACATAGTGCTGGAAAAATCTACTTTCCACAAGCCAAATACTAAAACTAGGTCCATGTCTATCACCATGTACTAAAGTCAAAATGGATCAAAGATTCATTTGTATGAATAATATATTACACAATGTATTAAATGTTAAAACAGAAACACTCAATCTAACGGAAGAGAAAGTAAGTAAACTATCTTGAAGGCATAGAGGTAGACAGAGACATCATGAACAAAACTCAAACTTCACAGGAAGTACTTCAAAGAATCAACAATTTGGATTTCATCACATAGAAAAGTTTTTGTACATTTAAAGAAATAACCAACAGAGTGAAAAGACAACTCACAGAGTGGAAAAACGTTCAGCCACTGTCCCTCAGACCTCGATATAGGCTTCGATATAGACTATACAAAGAATTTTTTAAAATCCCTTAAACTCAAAAACCCAACCCAAAAATGGGCATCTGAAAATATATATTTCTTAGAAAAAGACAAATGACAAGTAAGTATATAAAAAGTGTTCCATATCATTGGTCATTCAAGGGACGCAAATTAAAACACTGAGATTCCATCTCCAGAAAAAAATGGCTGTCATCAAGAAATCAGCCAATAATTCATGCAGGGGGGGTTTTGGGAAAAAATAAACCCTATTCCATTGTTGCTGGGAGTATAGACCTACAATGTACAACCCTCGTGAGAATCAATGTAGAGGTCCTTTAAAAATCTAGGATTAGAGGCCCCATTCCACATAGCTATTCCCTTTCAGGGAATTTCCTCTGAATTATAAGAATTAAAAGCATTATACCATGGTGATATATGTGCACCCAGGCTGATAGTAGCACAATTTATAATAACTATATCTTGTAAACAACCCAAATGCCTATCAATCATGGATTAGATAAAAAAGACATGGCATTTTTATTTTTTTTTTTAATTTCTTGAAGTGTTTAATAGACACACTGGTAAAACATACTTTGTGAAATGTTAATTTAATAGAGTAACAGATGACTCTTAGAGGTAAGTTCATTACCCAGTCAGCTCCAGATATTAAAAAAGAGTTACAAAAGATAGCTTTTGCTCTAGATAACTCGTTTGGTACTATAACAAAAATTGCTTCCTTAGTCCTACAATTAAAACTGGGGAAAAAAACAGGGAGAAAAAAAGAGATCAAAAATTGCTGCCTTTGAGGCCTCAATACAGATCCTAGCTCTGATTCTCTGGGTTTCAAACAGAGCTCAACAACAATGAGGTTCATCTTCTACCACTGTCAGAAAGCCAGGCTTCCTTAAGAGGCCCACCAGTCATGCCCTGACTGCCAAGGAGGCTGCTAAAAGTGAGACTGCACTCTGAGGCATAGGCCACAGAGCTCAGACTCAGCTTCCCAGATGGCCCAGTAGGACCGAAGGGTAGTGGGCCTGCCCCTTCCCTCTGGCCAGACTGTTATTTCTACCTGCCATTTCCATGGAGGAGCCCTGAGTAATCGTGATTAGAAAAAAAAAACCCAGACTATTGCTGGACATTGGCACAGGTCTCTATGTTCTTCCCCAATCCTGACTTTCCTTCCAGTTGTTATATTTCAACAGACCTTAAAAGACATCTTGCTTTAGCTGTAACTAAGATACTACACTGTATTCCAGCTGCTAACTAATCAAAATTATGCTGACTAGTTTTTATAATTTTTTTTTATTTAATGAAGATCTTTTATTGTCTCACTAAAATATCACATATTGGCTTATAATCCAGAGGCTTGTTTCTGTGGCTTCATCAACTCTTGGATTTTACTCATCCAGTTTTTTTTTAGATATTAATATTTTTATTGTTTAAATTTAACAATGGTTATATTACATATTTTCATCATCAGATCACTTTAGATTAATACATATAGGTATATAAGATTGATCAAACAATTAAACATTTACCCTTCTAAATCAACATTACTTTTTTTATTTCCCTTTTTCTTTTCCCCTTTCTTTTCTTTGAAAGTTGACATATTGCATATTGTCCTCACAATCGTTCTACAGAGTACAGTGTGTGGGCATGACCCACCTTCCTATTGATGTTGCTTAGAAAAAAAAAAATAAAAGAATATATTTCTCTTTGGACTAAGAGGAAGCAGATGCATACACAGTCAAATGTTCTGCAATTGTAGTGGGCCACCAGTGAAGCTTGTGATGTTGGAGGCTATTGAATCTAAGCCTCCTAAAGCTCATCTCACTAATCTAGCTCTGCGTTTCATGCATTGTAATTAAGCATTTTTTTTTTTTCTTGCTGGGTGGTCAAGGGCAAGTTGAAGCAAGACCTGTATACCAAAACATTCATTTTTTTTTTTGTATCTTCCAGGGTCAAATCCCCTCAGG